>CM057073.1:37933550-37936050 GCA_029379335.1 Thymus mandschuricus | reverse complement strand
AGACGATGAAACAAGAGTGAGTCAGTCATGGTAACTAGGAGATATCAGCGAGCAAGGAAAGCAAGAATGGCTTGTGAAGAGCTCAAGTCAGACTTGGTCTCTATCCCTTCCATAGGAGAAGAATTTAAGAAAGCACAGATTGACTTTCCGGCAACAAGAAACCTTTTCTCCCCCTCCAATGGGCTTTTCTTATTTAACGAAATGGGTGGAAGCGGAAGCGGTCTCTTACTCAAGTCTTACTAAGAAGGTGGTGCAGAAGTTCTTGAATAAGGAAAGGATTTGCCGATCAAGGTTGCATTCCCTTCCTTTGATTGAGAGAAGGAAGAATGGAACTGGTTCCAGTGAAAGAAATGAAAGCAAGGGGAAAGGGTAGATATGCGGAGTGTTTGCTGTGCAGATAGATCTATGTCACGATCTGAGACAATGCCCACCTTTCGGAATCTCTTCGTTCCTCTCTCTCCCCGGCTAGTAGTTGCAGAAGGTGTCTTTATTCTGACCGGGTCTACTTGTGGTACATGAAATAAAGGGAATCAAAGAATCTAGAAGCTCTGTTCCCAGTGCGAATGCATTATGCCCGGTTGACTCAGTTAAACCAGCTAACAACACTCTGAACTCCGAGTGGCATAGGCGCGGGAAGACCAGTAAAAAGGTCTCGTAAAGGTTTTCCTTGGGCAGCTAAAAACCATTGATCCGCTGGGAGTCACACCAATAATTTGGTTACCTTAGCTTTGCTTTAGTGTCTATGGGTGCGTATATGCCCTAGACCGTTTCGTTTATACCGGCTTCTTGGGTAAGAAAGAGATCATTATGTGCCATGGCACTCCCCACTCAGAATGGCTACTGGACAAGGGAGACTCCCGCGACTGAGTTAGAACTTGACTGCGTTTAGATAGGATTTATCCACTACGGATAAACCCCATGGATAGCCTCCGAATTGTTCTCCTTTTCTGTTGCCCCTGGAGGATATTCCCGAGTCTTGATATACTGCAACATGTCATGGTACCACGGTCTCCCATCAGGCTCCTCTTCTATATTTAAGCAATAAGCTGGGCTATCTCTTGCTTCAATTTGCAGCGGTTGCAAAAATATTAAGGGAAGTTTATAGACAGAATGAAAAGTACGTGGGGAGTAGAGCAATCTTAATTGTCTTTCTTGTGTAAACCAGTCACTTGCTTACGGACTTGTGTCGGAAAATAAGCTGCCTTACGGAAGAAGAGATGAACTAGAAAACTATTATCTGAGTGCAATGAAAACATACTTTTCTGAGGAAGGAAAGGTAGTTTGGTTGTTCATTTCCCTAGTCTGCACGAATATCGCGTATGTATGTTCCCTGGGTTGCTAATGGAACGAGCTAAAGCATAAACTTGCTTTTATGAAATCTATTTCATTTTAAACTTATAAGATACAATATCATCATACTATATCATCATATAATTATTACTTATTAGTTATTAAATAGAAAATAGACTGTATATTTTAGAGTACTATTACATTATTATAATAAAAGTTTTTCAACAAGCGTAGCTACAGGGAGTTCTATCTACCGCTTTCCTAACCTGAGTGTAAGTTTAGCGTGAAATACAGGAATCCCGGACTTTGCGGTTTCTTGATCAAAGACTAGACTTTCGAGGAATGAGAGTTAGGAGAATCTGCCACCATCAACAGCTCTAGTAGGCGGATAAATTCACTCGTGAAATAAAAAAAGTGCTGGTGTGCTTCCTGCTCGCAAGGAAAGAAGAGCGACAAGGTTCAGTTCAGATTTGACTGTTTGCAGCATGGGAGCAGATTACCCATAAAATCCCTGGGAACAATGAAAAAAAAAGATATCTCGGTAACGAAAACTATAGGGGGCTGTATTGGCGAGATCCAACGGTGAACAGCTGCCCAAAAGAAAAACCGCCTGGAAGTCCGAGGACCTTTAGTACTGTACTCTACCCCCGAACCAGCAGCCTTCGCGCCAAGCAAGACCGCCCTTGTCCCTTTCCTTTCTCCATTCCGCCTCCTTCTTTGCTTTCTTCCAATAGAGTCTAAGGCAAAGTGGTTCGTATGCCTACTTGACGAAAGGGAACGAACTTTGTTTCGTTTCCGTGTTTATGGATTGGATCCTTTCTGCCAACGAAATGAACGCGGAGCCCGTTCCGAATGCTTCTCCGATCCGGAAGTTCTCGCGAAGAGAATAAGATGCTGCTCCCCCTCCCTCTGTCTTTTCCCGCTTTGCTAATCTTCCCCTATAACGCGGGCCGGGCGCGGGAGGAAGAAACCTAAGAGACTAAGAGAAGACGCTCAACTCTTAGGTCCTTTTTTTCAGTGCAACACAGGAAAGCGCCCTCTTTTTGTCATCCCTTGGCCGGCTTGGGATAGCAGCCTTCGGGCTTTGCCTGCCCTTTACAAGATTCCGGCTCGGCCCGGGAAAGCGCTGGCAACAACAGAAAGGAAGGGGTCCATGTAGCTGCTGCGCCCGCCCCCTTCTTAGTCAATGGGGCACAGCAGGTTCGGCATC
>CM057073.1:37646050-37923550 GCA_029379335.1 Thymus mandschuricus | reverse complement strand
TTCCAAAGAGCTCTATTTATGATCAAGTTTATCGTCTTATTTTCAAATATATAGAAATCTATGATGGTGATTGTATTCTTGGAATAACAATAACACTATTTATGCTTGTCGGTGTCAAGGATAAGAAGAAACCCCTTATATCTGAAGATGCTAGAGAAAAGAGTCTTTTAGAATGTCTTCAACCAGGACAAATAGATCAACATAAACCTATCAGTGCTCTAAAGATCCAACATAAAAAGCAACATTATTCGAGCCATATCACAGGAATAAAATCAAGTCAAATAAAAGGATGTAAACTGAAATCATTCTTGGTTGCTGATACCGAGACTATACTGATAAATGACGTTCATACACCGTACGCAGCAGGTGTCATGATGGTCATTCCAGGTCAAGATTTGAAGACTCAAACTATATATACTTACTTCAGCGAAGATTACACTCCTACTCTATTTAAAAGCTTTGAAGAAAGGAGTAACAAGCTACTTGATGATTTGATTTTGAGGATAATTTCCATTATTAAACAAAATCCATCAATTAGAACAGTCTATTTCCATAACTTCTCACGATTCGATGGTATTTTTGTGCTTAAGCACCTGGCATTACATCATAATTATAAGTTAAAACCCCTAATGAGGGATAACAAACTTTATGAGGTTTCAGTCTATTCAGGTAAAAGAATCTTATTCCGCTTAAGAGACTCCTTACACCTACTTCCTGGCAAACTAGATGACCTTGCAAAGAATCTATGCCCAGAGTTAGGATCGAAAGGGTCTATCCCATATGATCAAGTGACACTAGAAAATCTTAGTACTCTGAGAGTAAGCTTGTTAGAGTATATGAAACAGGACATTCTACTCCTTGGAGGTATAATGCACAATTTCCAAGATTTATATGCTAAGGCCTACAAGAATGACATAGAAAATAAGATAACAACTGCCTCACTGGCTCTAAGTCTCTTTCGTAATAACTACTACGACGAGGTGAAGTTTCCGATTCACATCCCCAATAAGAATGAAGATACATTTATTAGGCGTGGGTATTATGGTGGTCATGCCGATGCTTATATACCACATGGTGAAAACCTTTACTATTATGATGTCAATTCTCTTTATCCTTTTATTATGAAAGAATTCCCAATGCCTGGGGGTGTACCAGTTTGGCATAGTGATTTAGAGAGTATGGAGTTAGATAGCATGTTTGGCTTTATTAAAGCTTATGTGGAATGTCCTAAAACTATGAAGAGACCCTTTCTACCATATCGAAATAAAGATGGACTTCTTATCTTTCCAACCGGAGAATTTGTTGGTGTCTACTATAGCGAGGAACTCAAGTATGCAAGAGACCTGGGCTACAAGGTCATACCAATTTCTGGCTACCTCTTCCAGAAGATGGAAAGCCCATTCAAGGACTACGTTAACTCACTCTTTGAATCCAGATCCAATGCTAAGAAGGAGGGTCATAATGCTATTGCTTATGTTTATAAGCTTCTTTTAAATTCCCTATACGGAAGATTTGGCATAAACCCAATGAGTACAATAACAGAGATGTGTGATAAAAATCGACATGACTTTTTGTTAAGGACGGGTACATTTATAAATGATGTTCTTCTAAGAGAGGACCTATACATGGTTTCATACCATAGCAATATGGAGAAGGGTCCTGATTATTGGAAGCCGCCGAAGAACTCAGCAATCCAACTAGCTGCAGCCATCACTGCCAGCGCTAGGATTTACATGTATAAATATATATCAAGAGAGGACTGCTACTACACAGACACTGACTCTATTGTTCTTGGCAATCCTCTTCCAGACGATTTGATTTCTTCCTCTGTATTAGGGATGTTTAAGTTAGAAGATCAAATCAAAAAAGGATACTTTTTAGCACCTAAATGCTATTGCTACACCACAGAAGAAGATGGAAAGAATCATGTTACGAAGTACAAGGGAGCTGCTATTGGGGTAACATTGATAAATTGTTAAGTAAGATTGTTAGATTGTACATGATTTCATACACAAGATTGTAAGATTGTAAACGATGTCTTACAAAGTTTGGTAAGAGTGATATCATTCTTACATAACATGTCTTTAATGTTATATTGTTTTTTTTGTTAAGTTAGTTAAATTGTACATGATTTTTACATAAGTTTGTAAGATTGTACACGTTTTCTTACAAAGTATCGTAAGAACGATTTTAATTGTTTCTTACATAATATGTGTAGATGTTACAATTATTTTTACACAAGTGGTTTTTGGAGATGAGTGTAGCAAATTGGATGTTTCTTACAATTTGCTAGGAAAGCTGCGAATGGGTAGGAGTGAGGCGGTGGAGGAGATGCGAGAAGAATTCGGGGACGGCGGAGGCGGAGGCGGAGGGCAGGTTAGAGTCGAAGAATGTAGATTAGTTTCTTAAAAAGTATGTAGATCATTTTCTTAAAATGTAAGAATGTACAAAATGTAAGAATGTAGATTAGTTAAGTCATTGTGGACGTAATCTTACAATCTGTAGACTAGGTTGTAAGATTATACATGTAATCTTACTAACCGTGATTTCTTCTTTCAGATTGATAAGATTGTACACATAATCTTATCAACTGTAGATCGGTTATGCGCTAATACAAAAGAGGTTTGTAAGAATGCACATGAGGTTGTAAGATTGTATTCATAATCTTACCACATTTAGTTCAGTCATTGTAGACGTAATCCTACCATCTGTAGATCGGGCATGTATTAATGTAGACTAGGTTGTAAGATTGTATATGCAATCTTACCAACTGTGATTTCTTTCTTTCTGATTTGGTAAGATTGTATGCATAAGGTTGTACACATAATCTTACCACATTTATATCGGTCGTGCATTAATGCAAAACAGGTTGTAAGAATGTATATAAGTTTGTAATATTGTATACATAATCTTACCACATTTAGTTCAGTGTTTGTAAGACTGTATACATAATCTTATCTACTGTAGTGGTTTTGTGTTTAACGTATTAGGTTATAAGATTGTAGATGTAATCTTTCTAAGGGTGATAAGAAGGTAAAGAAAAAATATAAATAAATGTACATCAATCCAATTGCAACCCCCACATTATATCAATTCTTAACAAATGGATGCAAATCTAAATAATTCTCTTTGGTTGAGCAACAACATTTTTTTTAACCTGGCCATGTCATTTTCGTATAATGTTCGTAATATTTGTATCATCTTACTAACCTTTTCTTAACAAAGGTAGAACTTACTAACATTTTTTTACCACATGCAGAACAGTTATGCCCTATTTTTACAATAGGTAGTAAGAATATAGGTGTAATCTTACCAATGGTGTTCAGGATGCAAGTCAGGATGGAAGTTGGAGATGTTCTATGTACAACAGGTTGTACGTACATTAGATTGTAAGAATGTAAGATCATCTTACAACTATATAAGATTTTAGACGTAATCTTACCATTTTTCGGTCGTGTCTCAATGTACACTAGGTTGTCAGATTATAAATGCAATCTTACCAACCTTAGTTCTGTTAGCAGGAAAGGTTGTAAGAATGTACAATCTTACCATCTCCCGTAAGATTGTAGATGTAATCTTACCAACCTTAGTGCAGTCATTGTAGACGTAATCTTACCATCTGTAGACTAGATTATAAGATTTTATATGTAATCTTACCAACTGTGATTTCTTCTTTCAGATTGATAAGATTGTATACATAATCTTATCAATTGTAGATCGGTCATGCGTTAATGCAAACAAGTTTGTAAGATGTACATGATGTTGTAAGATTGGATACATAATCTAACCACATTTCTAACTGTGTTTGCCATTGACACACTCAATTTGTTTGTCAGCAATGCATTAACTTCCCCTGCCAAGCCTTCGTCGTACCCTGCTGGAATAACCTTTCTAGACATAGGAAGAAGCTCCAACCTCTCATACCTCCATTCGACCTACAAGGATTTTTATATCAGTGATTACAAAAGAATACTCACATTCGTATAAAATAATCCTCACATTCCTATCAAACAAACATTCAGCACACAGATCATATTACAAGCAAATAGCAGCCACAAGAAAATCTTATTAGAGAAACTTCAAAATTCTTACTAACTAACTTTTTAGATCATAATACCACCAGTTCTTACCAAGAGAAACATGCATTCTTAAAAAAAAAAAAAAAAACCAAATTCTTCTTAGTAAAACTCAACAGTCTTACTAACAAAATTGTTAGATCATAATATTACCAGTTCTTACCAAGATAAACCAACATTCTTACAAACAAAAAACAGATTCTTCTTACTAATAAGATTTTAGATCATAATATCACCTGTTCTTACCAAGTCAAACAAACATTCTTACAAACAAAAAATAGATTCTTCTTACTAACCAAATTTTTTAGATCATAATATCACCAGTTCTTACCGAGTCAAACAAACATTCTTACAAACAAAAAACAGATTCTTCTTACTAACAACATTTTTTAGATCATAATATCACCAGTTCTTACCAAGACAAACCAACAAAAAAAAAAAAAAAAAACAGATTCTTAGAATGTAACTATAAAAAACACCTAAACAAAATAAGAATGCCAGGAAATAAGAACTAAACCAGGGGGGAAAATATAGAGTATTGATCTTGGATTTTAGTATACAAATCACCTCAGAAACCCCTAGTTTTTATCAAGACAAATCAAAATTCTTACCAACAAATCACAAATCACCACACAAATCCAGCACACGATATGATACAAGCAAATCAACACACAAATCACAAATCACCACACAAATTACCACATATCATCAATATTTTTTCAAAATAAGAACTAAACACAATCTTACACTCGAAAAACCCTAGCCCGAACGAGAAAGGGGATGTTGCACAGTAAACCCTATGTTTTTAGCGTCGAATACAGTAAATCATCAACAAGAAATCAAACCCAGGTCGATTCCAGCAAGAAATTAGAACATGCAACAACATGTTTGATGTTAAAAACCCTAGTTTTCTTACCTCCTCATCTGTAAATGGGAATCCGCTTGGTTTGTGGACCTTCTCCGCCGGCGCTGGACTGGATTGTGCAATATCCTCCGTCGGTGGCTTGACTTCTTCAGTATTCCTCTTCCTCTTCCCACTTCGAGTTCCGGGTGCCATAGTAAAAGAGAAAGATGGGGAAGGGAGAGTGACGGGGAAAGTGACGAGGGGGGAGGGGGGGGGGGGGGGGATGGTTCCGGTGGAGGATATTGCAGTAACTCGGTCGACGTCGGGGAACTAAAGCTACGCCGCTGAAGTTTTCGGTGGTGGAGAACAGAAGGGAGAGAGGAGAGGTTTTTTTGCAGTAACTTGAATAGATGTGAATGAGGGGTGGTAGGTGGGTGGGGGAGTTAAAAGGGTTTCATGATTTTCTAGGTTAGGTTAGTATTTGAATTTCCCCTTTTTTTTCTCCACAAACTGATTTAGGGGCATTTTAGTCCCATTTACACAAAAGTGGGTAACTTTTGTGTAAATTTATAATGGGGTACAATTTTGGTTTTATCTTAGCTATAGTAGGTACTTTAATTTTTGCCTCGAATTATATTTTATTATAAATAAATTGAATTTTTAGATAAATAGGAACGGAGAGCATAGGAAGCGCCACGTAGGCACGTGAATTAACGTGGGGCTTCGAATCCGCTTTGCTATTATATATAAAAGGATTCCCTCCGTCTCCGTCCCACTTAATTAGTCACATTAAATATTTATAATAGTCAATGAGACTAATTAAGTGGGACGTGTCTCCGTTCCACTTAATTAATCACATTAAATATTGAGTTAATATAATAAACTACCCCATATGGGATAACAAAATCAATATAAGGACAATCATTTAAAAAACTTAAAATATACCCATTTTAGACCCGAAAACACACAAATACCCTCAATTTTCACTAAAAACTTATTTTTCCCTCTCTATGTTTCGCGCTTCTCCCTATTTCTCTCAAATTAGGGTTCACGCTATATTCAATCTCTCTCTTCGCCGCTCTCTTCTTTTCTCTCCCCTTTTCATCTCCTTCGATTTCTCATCTCATATTCACGGATCCAGCACCGTCGACCTAGGCGGAGGTTGATTTCGACGCGGAGGGGGGAGAAGGAGGCACTGGATCTCCGGTGTAGACGACGACGGAGGATGCGAACCAAGGCGGAGGGAGGCTGAGGTCGACGCGACCTGAGCTCGCCGAAGGGGAGGCGATCTGAGCTCGCTGGAGAGGAGGCGGAGATAGGGATGATTAAAGCGGCGACGACGGAGGAGGAATCGAATGGTGGAGGCGCGGCCTGTGGAGGCGACGAGCTCGCCGGAGGAGGAGGAACGACGACGGAGGCGCGACCTATGGAGGCGACGAGCTATCTCGGCTCCTGCACCACAGTCGAAGACTTTCCACTGGATTTCTAATTTCTCGGTTGATTTTTAATTTCCCCTCTCTGGATTTTATGTGATGTAGAAGCTGATGCTGTTAGAACAGCATTGACGTCATCATAAATTATTTCAAGAGGTTTGTATGCTTCTCCTTCTTCCCCAATTTTCCTTCTGCCGTCAAAATTTCAGTTTTCGTTTCTGCATTTTTTTTTTATTGACTTCCATGGAAGATTGAATTCTAGTTTCGACTAGCATGGTGGGGCTTTGAATTTATCTCGATCGAGTTAAGGAGCTTTGTCCTGGGTGTGAAATTTTTTAATTTGAAAACCAATCTTCAGAGGGTGGGTTTGTCTTCCTTTGAGTTTCTCGTAATAATTTTTTGATTGAACTATTTTGCATGATTTTTCAATTTGATTTATGTGCTTAATGTGATTGTGATTGACTAATTGAGGTTCTGGACTGAGCTATAGTAATTTATTTTTTTTGTTGTTGTTGTGGGGGGAGGGATGAAGCATGAACTTGATTATAGCAATTTCTAATTAATCTGTTTATTTTTGTTTCTATGTATGATTGATCTGGTTTATTTTGTTTGTTGCTGCTATCTGGAGTTGATTATCAATTTCTAATTAATCTGTTTATTTGTTGTGGTTGTAGAGTTTGATCATGTTTTCCATGGGTGAACTTCATAGTTCGTACCTCTTTTTTGTGACAAAATAAACTATTTTCCTTAAGAAAATACATTATTAATGTAACGACTTGTTTATTTCGTACTTCCTTAACTATAGTTTTGTTACGAATAACCATATTTCGTACCGATTTAACATTAATTTGTTTTTCGCACTGATTTTACTATGTGTTGCACTGATTTTGGTTAAAATTTGTGAAACATGTTAGTATTGGTTCTGTTTTGAACTGATTTTGTTAATATTGGAGTTTTTTTTTTTTTTTTTTTTTTTTTTTTTTTTTTCAGATTTTATTGTTCGAAATGATCTCTATATACTGAATATGCTGTGTTTTGATTAAAATCTGTGAAATATGTTGATATTGGTTCTGTATTGCACAGATTTTGTTAATATTGTACTGTTTTTTTCAGATTTTTGGGTTCGAAATGATCTAATTCGTACTGCACGTGTTGTGTTTTGGTTAAAATTTGTGAAGTTTGTTCATATTGGTTATGTTTTGAACAGATTTTGTTAGTATTAAAGTGTTTTTTAAGACTTGCCGGTTCGAAATGATCTAATTCGTACTGCATATGTTGTTTTTTTTTGTTATAAACTATGAAGTTTGTTCATATTGGTTATGTATTGCACAAATTTTGTTAGTATTAAAGTGTTTTTTAAGATTTGCTGGTTCGAAATGATCTAATTCGTACTGCATATGTTGTGTTTTTTGTTATAAACTATGAAGTTTGTTTGTATTGCACAGATTTTGTTAGTATTAAAGTGTTTTTTAAGATTTGCTGGTTCGAAATGATCTAATTCGTACTGCATGTGCTGTGATTTTTATTATAAACAATGAAGTTTGTTTATACTCCCTCCGTTCCACTCTATTTGGCCTGCTCTATTATTTTATACCTCACATCTATTCACTTTATAGGCCAAATGGAGCGGAACGGAGGGAGTATTGGTTATGTATTGCACAGATTTTGTTCATATTAAAATGTTTTTTAAGGTTTAATTTTTAGTTTCAGGGTTTAATTCCTCAGTAAACTTTAGTACGAAGTGAATCTATTTCGTACTAATACATAGTTGATTTAGTACGAAGTGAATCTTATTCGTACCAATACATAGTTGTTTTAGTACGAAGTGAATGTATTCGTACCAATAACTGCATAATTGCATACTCAAATATGTGTTTCGTAATTCTTATATATAACCGGTACGAATTCTTTATATTTCGTACCTCCTTAAAGTTATACGAATATCACAACTACAGTAATCAGAAAAAAAAAATAAAAAAAAATTATAAAAAAATAAAAATTAAGAAAAAAAAATCGAAAATAAAATAAAAATTAAGAAAAAAAAAAGGAAAAATAATGAGGAGAGAAGAGGACGCGTGGAAAAGGGAGAAGGAGGGGAGGAGAGAAGAGTGGTGTTGACTAGTAAAAGTCAAAGTCTATTAGTAAGGGTATTTGTGTCCTTTCGCATCAAAAATGAGTATTTTTTGTATTTTTTAAATGTGTGTCCTTAATTTGATTTCCTTATAACTAAATGAGTATTTTATTTTTCCCCTCTTAAATATTCATAATATTCAATGAGACTAATTAAGTGGGACGGAAGGAATATAATATATTCAAAACTTGCGTTCACGGGCCTAAGGGGTGTGATTTTATGAGTGGGCAAGAAAAGCCCATTTGTTTTTCTTCAATGTTAGCTTACTCGCAAATTTCGGCCCACTATAAATTAAATGCTACCAATATTTCACTTCACTAATTTTTTTTTATTATTAATTTTTTTTTTTTATTTTTTTGTATATCTCATTTTCTTCATATAAAATAAATTAATGCGCAAAACCCTAATCTCTTCATTATTATCCATATGTCTTTGATTATTGTATAACAAGCATTCGTAACTATTGCGAAAAGACGTAGGGAGTATCTAATAAACATTGCACGAGGGAGGGGTCGTGTGGAGGCAATCGGAATTTGGGCTTCTGAATTTTATCGATGTTCTTTACCCATTAATTAATAGTTTCGGAAATCAATTTATGACAAATGTACATATAATTTGGTTTATACATTAAAATAATTTTTTGCCGAAATTATTATTATTATTATTATTATTATTATTATTATTATTATTATTATTATTATTATTATTATTATTATTATTACCATGCTTTCATTAGTTTTCATTAGTTGATCGTAGGGATCACTGATACATATCTAGAGAAATGTTCCCCTACCCACCGTGGACATGTTTAATGTGTCCACCACTACTATGGCAGTGCTAGAGTTTCTTTTCTTAAGTGGGTTATGGTATAGTATATTTTAATCATTTTATTTTAAATGAAATGTTACATCATCCGTGTGCACAGGGTCGGAGGGAGGGAGGAGTTGGAGTAAGCTGACGCAGCCCCCGACTTTTTTTTTTTTTTTTTTAAATTACCCTTACTACTATTTAATCATAATAAGTATCAATTTTTGCATAGCACCCTCACCTAAAAAATGAATATTAAAAAATTTTCATGTAGATTGCACTTGCCACCACTTTTGAAGTATGTAAATTCAAACATTTTTATTAGGGTTACGGTTGTGAGTTTTACTTCTTATGATTTAAGTTAGATTTTGATATTTTTGTTTAACTATATGACAACTGAAAATTTAAGCTAGCATCCCCGATTAATAATTTCTGCCTCCGTCACTTCGTGTGTACAATAAGAATATTCACATTGGGGAGGGGAGCATTCCTCTACATATCTATCTTCCATTTCTCATATCCAATATTATTTTATGTGAACCCTCCCCCTTTCTATTAGTAGTCATTTTACAAATTTTCAATTAAGAAAATATCTAAACATATTTAATATTTCGTGTCACATTTTTGTTACGTCAAACAAACTCGAAACTATAAAATTTTAGAGCCGAAATTTCTAGCTCAATAAAAATTTACCCCGATTTGATTCTGAGTAGATATATAACCTGGCAATCCGTTATGTTTGGCTGAAAAACGAACAGGTTGATTCGATTGACATCTCAAAGTATGCGTGAAGAAAATAATCTAACTTGTTTTTTAAATCAAAAAATGAGTTGAATCTTGAAAGCATGTGGCCGAGAGATTTGCATCTGTGGTCCCCCAGCCCCTTCAATTTCCATGCATAGCTGGGATTGGGAATCAGATCCCCAAGAAATCATCTTGCAGTTTCAAAAATCTCGTAATCTCCTCTTTCTCAGAGAAAATATCTCATAATCTCGTGATAATAATTTACTCTCTCCGTTACAGTTTGATAGTCTTGTTTATTTCCTGCATTAGATTATAGATACAGTGTTAGAAATGAAAAGTAAGGACTCGATATTGAAATGTAAATGTCAATTCTTTCCACTTTAAGAAACATGACAATTCATATAAAACAGATCAATTAGAAAAACAGTTCCATTAAAATGTTGTTTGTTCTATAAATATAGTACTACAATATTTGTATTTTGATAAGATAGATAGTCACTGTAGATCATAATTAAGAGAGGAAAGGAAAATACATGATTTTAGCTCAATAATTTATTTCTGTGATAAATTTATTTTGAACTTTAAAATTGTAGTAATTTTAGCATTGGAAATCAGTTTTCTAACAATTTTAATTATTTAATGAATTTGTGTTAAAAATTTAGCTTGCAATAAAAGCCTTTAAAACATAAAAAGCACTATTCAAAAGATTTTTTTTTTTTTTTTTTTTTTTGAGAACGACGATAGTGCATGTTAATTAGATCTCTCAGTGTCAAAATTTATGAAATGCGTAAAATTGTCACAAACTTGATTAACAAGGTTAACATTATCATTATTGGGATATATAATACAGTATAAGCCAATTAATCAGTTTTTTTATTTATTTATCATACAAGCAATTTCACATACTCCCTCCGTCCACTATATAGTGACATTAGTTTATGGGCACAACTTTTTTTGCATTTTGATGGTATAATAATAAATTAATATGTTAAAGTGTTAGAGTGGAATAATTGTGGGTCCATTTGAATTTTTTAATAGTATTAAAATGTTAAAGTAATAAAAAGTAGATGTATAAAGTGTTAAAGTGTTAAAGTGATTGTGGGGTCTACATCCTAAAACGGAAAGTGTCAGTAAATGATGGACGTCCCAATATAGTAATTGTGTCAGTAAATGGTGGACAAATGAAGTATATTAAAGGGGCAAACCTTAAAATAGCCATTTTGATATAGCAAGCACAAATAATATCCACTCATATAAAAAACACAAAAACTAGTCACTCTTACCAAATTACCCTTATACATGAATACAAGACTTGCTTGTTCTTGTATTATACAATAAATTTACATCAATACATGATTAACATTACATGACTCATGTATTCATGTATTATGCAATAAAATTTGACCAATACATGAATACACGAATACATGACTCATGTATTCATGTATTATGAAATAAAATGAGACTAATACATGAATATAAACATTTGACCAATACATGAATACACGAATACATGAGTCGTGTATTCATCTATTATGAAATAAAATTTGAAGAATACATGAGTACAAACATTTAACAAATACGTGAATATGTAATTACAAGACTCGTATATTGATGTATTATGAAATAAAATTATAAAAGAAAAAGAAAAAAAATGAAGAAAGAAAATGGAAAAAACGCAAAAAAAAAAAAAAAGAAAAGAAAAGAAAGAAAGAAAGAAGAAAAGGTGGCAGGGGGAGGGGGCGATGAAATATAAGGGAAAAGGAAAGAAAGAAAGTAAAAAAAAAATAAAAAAAATAAAAAAGAAAGGAGAAGAAGAAGGCAGCAGACGAGAAAAAAAAGAAAAGAATCAAGAGAAGAGAATTAAAATAATTAAGGGTAAATAAGACAATTAACACAAAAAGTGGCTAGTATTTGTGTTTCTTATATGGTTGGCTATTATTTTGATTTACAATATGAAAGTGGCTATTTTCCTATATTTCCCCTATATTAAAATTGTATAATTATTGGACTTCCTAACCAAAAAATAGAATTTAAAATCGAGTCCACACGTAATCGAAAGCATTGAGATATATAATACTCTCTCCATCCCATAAATAAAGGGATAAATTCTATTTTCGTCCCGTTCCACTCATATAGGGATATTATCTTAAATAGCAAAATTTTAATCCATTAAAACTCATTCACATTATTTTATCCACCACTATCACTCTCGTCTTAATACTCATATCGAGAAAAAAGTTATACCTTTAAGAGTGGACAGAGGGAGTATATCACAACGTAAATTTGCCTACCTAAATTTATAGTATTTCACTTCATTAAAATAATGAAAACATGACATAATGATTATGCTTTCTACAGTCCCTGAAAATCATACTTCACATTTAGGATTTTAGGCTATTTTAACCAACAAATTAAAAGAAAAATGATTGGGTGTGAGCGGCTGAGATTAAGTTTCACAACGCATTTATTGGCAGCATTTATTAGAGTTAGGTCGCACGAATTAATTTCCCTAAACATGGTTTACAACCTCTCACCTATTATGCGTCTGCCTTAGACGTGCATGGGCTCGGAGGCCCGCCGGTTCGGGCCCGGAACCGGCCCGGAAGTCAACGGGCTTAGCCCGGACCACCGGTCAACGGGCCTGGACCGGACCGGGATCGTCACACTGCCGTGCCGGGCTCGGGCTCATTCCCATCGAACCGTAGCTCGGCTGTTAACCGGCGGGCCGGGACCGCCGGGCCTAGGGAGGACCGCCAGGCTCAAAGAGCCGTTGGGGACCGCCGGGCCTAGTCCAAACCGCCGGGCCTAGCCCGGACCGCCGGGCCCAACCTCCTCCTAGCCGTTGCAATTGGCTCCACACCACCTCCTAGCCGTTGGCCAACGGCTAGTAGCCGTTGGACCACCCCACCCCACCCATTCAAGCCCCAAAACCACCCCTATACACTCTCAACTATATATACTACACTCTTATACAACATAATTCACCCAAATTACTCTCAATCTCTCTCAATCTCTCTATCTACATTCTACACTACTTACTCTCAACTCTCAACTCAAGCTCTTGTCTCAATCTCTCTATCTTTCAAGCTTACACTTACATACACTCTTACTTACTTACACTCACTTTCCCCATGGATAAGTTGTCAAGAATGTTGGGTAAGGGTAAGGGTAAGGCCATTGTCACTCAAAGCGAAGGTGAATCTCGACCGAAACCGAGGTCCAAGGCGGAAAGGGCGGCAATGGCGGAGGAGATTGATAGGCAAATGGCCATGCGTCTTCAACAAGAAGAGGATTCGAGATTTGAAGCTATGGTTCATGAAATGGAGGAGCACAATTACGAATACCAAGGGTCCACCAACGACGTCGATGATGATGAAGGCAATGACGAGGGCAACGACGAGGGCAACGACGAGGGCGACGACGAAGGCGAGGACGAAGACATGCCTCCTCGCCTCCGAAGTCTAAGAAGATGCCCTCGTCCCACATCTTCATCAAACACTTTAAAAAAGTGGAGGTCGTTGTTGCCGAAGGTCTTCCTCCCCATCCCGATCCCCGAAAGAGATACGTGGCGTATTGCAACTATTGCTCATCTTCGTTCAAATGGATCGAAGGGGGAGGCTATGGCACGTTGTCAAGGCACATGGAAAGAGTTCATCCTTTCGAGGCCGGAATATCAACCTCTCTGTTGGGAATTGTTAAGGACTAAATTGTTAAGGGGGAACTTCATGGGACATTTGATAAATGAAGTCATTTGTTTTGATTAGATCCCAAAACCCCAAGCGTCCTTTTCCCAAGCGACCCATTTTGATGTAGTTAATAGGTTAGAATTTTTCTAAGCCTACACTGTTAGGATGGCTCTTTTATTTTGCTTAGATTAGGCTTCAAAAGTTCAAGTGAAGGCCACTCGCTTGAGTGTGTTTTCCAAAGCGAAGCAAGTCAAGCAAGCTGAAGTGAAGCGTGCCGAAGAATAGCGAAGCGAAGCGATCGCTACAGTAGATTCAAAGTGAGTCTGCCAAAGCGAAGCGAAGCTAACGCTACAGTTCAAAGCAAAGCGAAGCGGAGCTAACGCTACAGTTCAAAGCAAAGCGAAGCGAAGCGAGCGCTACAGTGGAATCAAGTGAACCCACTAAAGCAAAGCGAAGCGTGCGCTACAAAGAAAAGCCGAAGCGAGTCAACACGTGTCAACACTTACTTAAGTAGTTTCTCGGGAAATTATTCTCAAGTGACTCACTACGAAAATGACCGTGAAGCGACTCACTTCAGAGCGGCCGCTACAACTTCAAAGCGAAGCGAGCCACTACCTACCAGAAAGCGACAGCACAAATTCCCGCTCCGAATTTGAATTCCAGTCAACTGGAGATCTCCGCATTAATTACGAGATCTCCACGTGTCGAAAGCGGAGAGGAGCAGAGGAGTTGACTGCCAGGCCGACAAGGCGCCGCTACAGTACTGGGTCGCTCCAGTTACTGTTAAAATTGGAACTTAGCCATTTTCGGCAAAAGTCCAAATCTGCGCATCTGAAAAGTAGCCAGCCTGTGCAAGTACTGTCGAGAGGAGGAGGGACAAGGCCACCAACCAAGCAACGGATCTTAGCCAACCCTCCGCCTATAAATAGTGAAGGATGAAGACATTAAGAAGTAGAACACTACTTGAGCATTCGAGCGCATACAGCAAACAAACACTCCCCAGCTTTCTAGCAATCTTCGAGTCTTTGTTTTCAAGTGTTCTCCGAGTTTCCAGTTCATCGGAACTCGTCTTCACAGCCTTCACACTTAGATTCTAAGCCCATTCTATATCCAAGCTTAGAAGAAGAACTCTAGCCAATCCTTGCATTCACTGTAAAGAGTTCTTCATAGTGTGTCGTCAACCAAAAACCCTAAACTTCGTCTGTTAGGTTTTGAGTGTTGTCGTTAGGTTGTCCAGATCCAAGGCCCTTCTTTCATCGATTGAAGAAGCCTCGATCGTAGAGTTGAGATCCAAGCTTACACTTACATCGTTTGTGTAAAGCTCGATCGAAGCTAGGCTGTAAGGAGAGCCCGTAATCTCCCTGTCTGTCTGACTGAAGCGAGTGAAGCTTCCAGTCTTTGTTAGGTTTGTGTAGTGAACCCGCAATCACTACATCTGTCGTTTGATCTAGGCAAGTGATGCCCGATCCCGACCAGGTTTTTGAAGGACCCGTAACCTTCAAGTTCTTGAGTGAAAAGAACAGTTGCCGTCGTGCAACAAAGTGGACTTAGGAGCGTTATCTCCGAACCACTATAAATTTCTGTGTCGTATCTCTCTTACCTTAATCTCTTTACAGTATTCGATTATTCATTGCACGTGCATATAAACAAACTTAACTTGGATTTTCAATTACTTAGGAAAGATTATAGCTCACCAAATTCCGCACAAAGAGTAAAGTCTCACTCTTGATCAAGCTCTAGGTTTAGGTCAAGAGATTCGTGATTGCTTTCGATCTAGCCCTCGGCTAGGTCTTAGTATTTCCAAAGAGCACTTTACTTTATACTCTGAGTTAAGGAATTGAAGTTGAAAAACTTCAAAATACGTATTCACCCCCCCCCCCCCCCCCCCCCCCTTCTACATATTTTTCCTATAGCAAACCGGGACCAACACTCTCAAACTCAAATCCGAGGTACCGCCTCTTCGACTACGGATTACCCGGGTACGTCTCCTTTATTTAAATTTGACAAAAAATCGATATGAAGATAGTGTTGCTAGATTTGTTGCTATGGATAAACAACCTTTTAATTTTGCGGATAGGATAGCGTATGAAGATAATTTTAAAGAGGGATTAAGTCCCAATGCTAATAAAGTCACTAGGTCAAATGTTCTTAAAAGGATTAGGAGACAATACATGGAAAAAAGGTTGATTTGATGCTTTATTTGAATCGCTTGGGGCATAAAGTTTCTATTTGTGCCGATGTTTGGACCGATAGTTATAATAAGAATAGTTATATGGAAATTACTTGTCATTTGATTGATGCAAAATGGAAAGTTCAAAAACGTTTGATTGCATTTAGGGAGTTCGAGGAGCCTCATTCGGCTCAAAATATTGCTCTACTTATTATTACCGTTTTAAATGAGTATCGTTTGGTTAACAAAATATTTTCGGTTGGTTTTGATAATGCATCGTCAAACACGGCTAGTATTCCTCAACTCATTGATGCATGTTCACCTTCTTTTCAAGGAAAATATTTCCATTCTAGATGCATTGGTCATATTTTAAATTTATGTGTTCAAGATGCGCTTAGTATTCTAGAAGAAACCGTTGCTCCTATTCGAAATGCCATTAAACTATTGCATTAAAAAAAAGTCGTGGGAAAGAAATGACAAAAGTATTGTCGTCAAAAGAATCTTGTGTATACGTGTTTTAGACTTGACGTCTCACATCGTTGGAATTCTACGTATGAAATGTTTAATGGTACTATGGAGTATAAGGGGCATTTATGTGATTTTTTTAGAAAGGAGTTTAGGGACGTTCAATTAGTTCTTACCGAGTCTCATTGGGATGCTTGCATGGAGGTTTTTGGATTGTTTAAAGTTTTTTATAATGCTACTAAACAATTATCGGGTGTTTACTATCCTACTTCGGTTGATGTTTTGGAACATTGCACGTATATTGCTTTGTCTTTTAAAAGTTGTTTTCAAAAGCCACACTTGTCGGGTGTGATTTATTTTATGGTTCAAAAGTGGCTAAAGTATTTTAGGGAGATCCCCGGAAGTGTTCTTGCTTGCTAAGTGTTTAGATCCTAAATGGAGATATGATGGTGTTTGTCAAATGTTGACTCTTTATTATGATGCTTTTAAACAAATGGACATGAGTGGTGTTGTAATTGATGGTGAACAAATCTTTTTTGATCTTCCGGATGTTGATTTAATCAAGCTTAGGCTAAATAGGAGTTTGAGAACTCTTTTTGATGAATATAATTCGTTGCATGGTAGTAGAGACGATTCTTCTAGCAACTCTAGTGCTTCTTCTAATTTTTCTATGACACCTTCTTCATTTGCTTTACCTCCTTTTATGGATCCAATGGATCCCTTAGTTCAACAAATGCAAGGTATGTACAATACTAGAACCTATGAAAATCCAATGGCCCAAGGTAATGGTGAATTGGATATATATTTTTACAATCTCGTTTTATTTATGGTGTTGAAGATAGTGCTCCATCGATCGATGTGTTGCGATGGTGGTCGAAGAGAACGGAGTTCCCCATACTCTGTACCATGGCGAAGGAGTTATTCGCCGTCCCGGCATCTACCGTGTCCGTTGAACAAGCCTTTAGCACGGGAGGACTCATGCTAGATCAAAGAAGATCAACCATGAAGCCGGAAAACATTGAAGCTACAATGTTGCTTGATGATTGGTGTAGGGCCGACACTAGAACTCAAGAACCGGAGTGGGATGATCGAAATGAGAGCGACACGGAAGCCTTCACGGAATCGGATCGTAGTAGATCCGGATCCGGTAGAGAGTAGAAATCATTCCAATGTAATCGAACTACGTGGACTTTGATTCCTCTTAGAGGATACGTAGGCAACTCAATTTTTTAAATAAATTGAGCTCAAGTCCCTTAACAAAATTTATTTTTCATTTCAATGTCAACAACTCAACATCCTATTACTTATTGTAGTGTCAAATTTCTTAAATTGAAGTTAAGTTATTTGTTCTAAATTATCAATGAAAAATTCTAAGTGAAGTTAGTGAATTACTCAAATTTTACTACAATTCAATGAGTTATTTAAAAAAAAAAAAAAAAAAAAAAACTCAAAATTAAAATATAAAAGTTAACATTTTCTATTTATAAGATTATTAGAATAATAAGAATTATAATTACAAATTATCAATGAAAAATTTTAAGTGAAGTTAGTGAATAACTCAAAGTTTTACTACAATTCAATGAGTTATTTTAACTTTTTTTAAAAAAAAACTCAAGATTAAAATATAAAATTTAACATTTGTAAGATTATTAGAATAATAATAATTACAATTAAAAAATTAAAAAATATTACAAGCATTACAAGTTTACAAAATGAAAAAAAAAAAAAATGCACATTTTTGTGCAAAAGCCGTAGCTATTATGGAAAACAGGGGAGCCTCCCCTGTTTTGGACTCCCCCCATGCATGCAAAGCCAAAGTAGCAAAGTGGTCAGCCGGGCCTCGGGCCGGCCCGCGTGGCCCGCCGGTTCTGAACCGGCCCGGGACCGCCGGGCACAAGCCCGGCCCGGGACCGCCCTCCTCATCTACCGGTCCGGGCCCGGTCCTCCGATTTTAGGACCGCGGCCCGGCGGGCCTGGCCCGAAACCGGCGGGCCCAGGCCCGAATACACGTCTACTCTGCCTTGTTTGGATACAAAATTTTCAAATTAGATAACATGAAATTAGATTTCCAGTGTTCAGGATCTTAGTCTTTTTCATGAGTGTTTCTACCTATCATATTAGTGTAAACAACGAGCTCTACATTGAAAATATAAGGTAGATGTACCCCGTATATGAGAAGTATCACTTTATTATTATGGTACTTTCTAAAAAAGAGCCTAAAAACAAATCTGTGAGAACTATAATCCAAAACATACAATATCATATTAATGTAGTTCGACGGTGGTGCTCGGATCTTCAACACAATCACACCACTAATGCTGGCTCAATGGTGGTTCTCTGATCCCAACACATCAAATTATAACATTAATGCTAGTTTTCGTGAGAATGAATGTTTAGTTAAGAAATTAAATAAATCTGGTCCATAAATTTACACAAAATCAGTGGTCTGGATTAATTCTCTAATTAAATGATGCATCGTATGCTTTAATTTGATGCACTGTCATTTTCATGCATTGCATTTAATAAATTCATGCATCGTCATTTTGATGCATTGCGTGACTTAATTCAATGCATCGGTCAATCTCAACCGTATATCTCATTTTAATCAAAAGTTTTGATTTATTCTTATTTCTAACCTAACAGTCTATTCTTATTTGATCTTCTTCCTATATATATATATAATTAACATTATATTACTACATTAAAGGTGGTACAGTAAACATCGTCCCAAACATGATTGCATATCTTAAAATCATAGCAAGAAGTATACTCAAATATGTGGACATATCACATATGTCCTTTTTTTTATTTATTTATTCAAAATTAAAATCAGATTCCGAATCACTTTGTATTGATTTGATATACTCGTTGTTACCAATTTTTTATTAGTCTTTTTTTTTTTTTTTTTGGATCCTTCAAATCTTTCTCGAAGAAGGTCCCAATTTATTTTAAATTTACTTCTGAACACGAATTTACAGTTATTACATCCTCTTCATCAAAGGAATGAATTAAAATCAATGAAAATGAGGTTATTTAGTTTGTAGATTCATAAACTTTCGTTCCGCTTTAGCCTTTAGTTTCCTCCATGTATAAATAAGTTTAAAGCACAAGTTGTCAACATTTTCAAAAATTTCCCAAAGTTCGATTTCAAGTTAAATCGAGATTTTGATGTGTCGCCCAAATTTTCAGTAGCTATACGGGGTCATCGATATATATTTTTATTATATACAGTATATGTCACTCTAAGCTCAAGTACATATATTAATTAAATTATTTCTTTTCAAAATTACCCTTATTGAATGATATTTTCACTGTCGAATATTACAAGATGTAGTCCCGATGATTAATGCAAGACATAATATCAAGCCTTTTTTGGAATATTTAAACAAAACGACATTTATTTTCTAAATAATACTACCTCCGGTCCGTCTAAGTAGGTTGGTTTCTAAATGGAACACAAACCAAGTAAAGTGGGTATAAAGGGTGATGTGATGTAGATGTGATGGTATAAAGGGTATACAAACCTACTCACATGGAGATGTAATTAAAATTAATTAAGTGTGATGTAGATGGTGATGTGATGTTAATTTTTTGCAATAAAAGGAAAGGAGTCTAATATACGGGATGTCCCAAAAAGGAATAACAGTCTACTTAAACGAACCGGAGGTAGTATTTATTTTCTAAATACTGTAGAAGATTAAAGTGACATTTATTCAAAAATAGGAAGGAGCATAAATTTATTAAATTTGCATTAGGAATAAGTTGAAATTTGTCTAATTCCCGAATTTCAGTGTCACGTCAATTTCAATACGGTTGAAACTTGAAACTGGATTTTGTAAGAAATTCTAAAAATGTTGATAGCTTGCGTATTAACGTCAAATATCATAATCGAAATTAGATGCAAATTTGTGAATTTTACAGGAAAATAACCCATTACAAAAAAGTGGAAATATTGAAATCTACCCATTTTGAATAACACAACCCCAAAACTACCCATTTTTTTCTCCTCATTTAAATTTACCCATTTGATAATTATTTGACTAAAATCAATAATTCAACAATATCACATTGAATTATACGCAAGTTAA
The DNA here is from genome assembly GCA_029379335.1 of Thymus mandschuricus. Taxonomy (NCBI): domain Eukaryota; kingdom Viridiplantae; phylum Streptophyta; class Magnoliopsida; order Lamiales; family Lamiaceae; genus Thymus; species Thymus mandschuricus. The sequence continues at coordinate 37,903,103 of CM057073.1, read as the reverse complement.
CTAAAATCATACGTAATTCAACTAAAATCATACTAAAATCATACTAAAATCATACGTAATTCAACTACAATCATGCGTAATTCAACTAAAATCATACGTAATTCAACTAAAATCAACAATTCAACAATATCATATTGAATTATACGTAAGTCAACTAAAATCAACAATTAGAGCCATAAATCATGAAACCGGTCGACAAGGATGCCGGAACCATTGAAACCGGTCGACCGGTTTCAAATTTCCAGCGAGTTTCTCGACCGGTTTCAATGGTTCCGGCATCCTTGTCCCCGACGATAATGATGGCAGATATGACGTGATGGTGGAGAACAGAAGGATTTGAAGGCAATGGGGAGAGAGTGTGATGTTGGAATTCTTACAAACAGTCTCTACAACTTTGTTTCTTTATTCTCTAATTAATTTGTAAGAAGCATATATAGCTTGTAAGAAATAATTTCTCAATAATTCTTACAAACAGTCTCTGCAACTACCTATTTACGACTCATTCTCTATGCAACTTAGTTCGTAATAAACATACTTAATTGTCATAAGAAAGATATAAATTTAGTAAGAAATATACAAAGTTCGTAAGAAAACATCATCTTATCAACCAATTCTTAAAAACAATCTCTGCAACTAATTATATACAACTCATTCTCTATGCAACTTAGTTCGTAAGGAATATTATTAGTTTGACATAATAAACATACAAAATTTGTAAGAAACATACAAAGTTTATAAGAAAACAACAACTTATAAATTAATTCTTACAAACAGTCTCTGCAACTAATTATATACGACATATTCTCTATGCAACTCAGTTGACATAAGAAACATACAAAGTTCGTAAGAAAACATCAATATACTAACTAGTTTTTACAAATAGTCTCTGCAACTTTGTTTCCTTACTCACTAATTAATTTGTAAGAAACATACAAAAGTTTGTAAGAAAACATACAACATTCGTAAGAAAACATCAACATACTAACTAATTCTTAAAAACAGTCTCTGCAACTTTGTTTCCTTATGCCCTAATTAATTTCTAAGAAGCTTACATAGTTCGTAATAAAATATTTTCTTAATAATTTTTACAAAACAGTCTCTGCAACTACCTATGTACGACTCATTCTCAATGCAACTTAGTTGACGTGAGAAACATACTTAGTTGTCATAAGAAATATACAAAGTTCGTAAGAAACATACAAAAAAAAATGCGTTAAATGAATTATTTGATAAGAAATATTCAAAGTTTCATAAGAAATTATTTAATAAAACGTAATTATAAATAACTTATAGCTCATTACACACAAACAAATGGTAAGAAATTGACAATTCTTACAACAGTATTTTAGTAGATTACAATCAAGAATAATTTACAGTTCTTTATAGCAAAAAAAAAAAAAAAAAAAAGTATGATCAAAATTAAAATTATGAAGAAAATAGAGAGGAGAGAGAGGGAAGATGAAAAGAAAGCTGCTAGAAACAAGAAAAAAATGGGTCAAAGGACAAAAAAGGAGGAGTGATGTCATCTAGGGGTATTTTAGTCATATAGTATAAAATGTGAGTATTATTTGTGTTTTATGTTTTGTGTATATTTTGACTTTTCTTATCCATATTAGGTATAATAGTTTTTGCCCCTTAAATCTATATGGGATTAATGAATTATTAAAGTCAAACTCATGCAAATTTGAAAAAATATTAACGAAAATCGTACGTGATACCACGCAGGACGGAGATTCATATTGCTATTATATACTCCCACCGTCCCAAAGATAATGTCCTGTTTCTTTTGACAATATTTTTGTACCATCTTCGCCCCGTAATTTTGGGAACAAGAATTAATGGAATGCGTAATCTTTTCTCAACTACTTATAGTGTGAGTACTATACTATCCATATCTCAGAAAAGATTACACATTCTCTTAATACAGGTACCCAAAATTACGGGACGAAGGTAGTACAAAAATAAGATCAAAAGAAGCAGGATGTTATCTTTGGGACGGAGGGAGTATATTGATTCCTCACTCTTAAACAATGCAACCAATACCATAATCATTTTTTTCTTCCTCATATTAACATCAAAAGCAACTTCAAGAAAAAATAAAAAATCCAACAGCTAAAAGTACGTCACATTTAGGGGTGTCTAAACCACTATAAATTTCTGTGTCGTATCTCTCTTACCTTAATCTCTTTACAGTATTCGATTATTCATTGCACGTGCATATAAACAAACTTAACTTGGATTTTCAATTACTTAGGAAAGATTATAGCTCACCAAATTCCGCACAAAGAGTAAAGTCTCACTCTTGATCAAGCTCTAGGTTTAGGTCAAGAGATTCGTGATTGCTTTCGATCTAGCCCTCGGCTAGGTCTTAGTATTTCCAAAGAGCACTTTACTTTATACTCTGAGTTAAGGAATTGAAGTTGAAAAACTTCAAAATACGTATTCACCCCCCCCCCCCCCCCTCTACGTATTTTTCCTATAGCAAACCGGGACCAACAAGTGGTATCAGAGCAGCGGTTCTTTCGAGCCTCTGCTTTGCATATCCGAAGCGAGTCCCCACTCGCTTCACGTTGTCTCACTGAACCGGATCCTATTTTCCTAAGTGCATCAAAACCTCACCCACGCATATTGCATTTACTGCTGATAGTTTGCTATGTCTACATACAGTGCATCAAATCTTCCACAGTTCTCGATCGAAGGATACGAGATATGGAGTTTCCGAGTCGAGAGCTTCCTATGCTCAATCCACGACCGGATGTGGGAAGTCATTGAGGACGGACCAATCGAAATCAAGAAAGCCATATCTGTGGAGGTTCCAGCCGCTGAAGGTCGTCCAGCCCACGTTCGACAACAGTACGTGGAGAAGGATAAGGATGAGTATACTCCAAATGACTTCAAAGTTGCCAACCTCGACAAGATTGCACGTCACACGATGCAGAGCACCGTGTCGGACGCCTATCTACCACGGATAAGGAAATGTGCAACGGCAAAGGAAATGTGGGAAACCCTAGCCCTCATTTCTCAAGGCACAGACAAAATCAAGGAGAACAAACTCGCCGTTCAGATGCGGGAGTTTGAAAATCTGGTGATGAAGTCCGGAGAATCCATCGATGCCTTCGAGCTGAGAGTTACCAACATTACTGCAACTCTCAACTCGCATGGGAAGGAACTCACAGACAAGGAAGTAAATCTGAAAATAGTCCGTGCTCTCACAAGGAAGTGGCAGACCATGAAGGAGCTATATCTAGCTACCAAGGATCTAACGAAGCTCACGCCAGAAGTGTTGTTCTCCGAGCTTAAAGCTCACGAGTTTGATCTGAATCGAATGAGCCTCGACGACGAGGATGAAGCGCCCACTACGTCAAAAGGAGTAGCGTTCAAAGCTGCCGAAGGGCCAAGCGAGCAGTCGCTAGCCAAGATGACGAGAGAAGAATTGGAAGAACACATTGCGTTCTTGTCCAAGAACTTCAACAAAATGAACTCTCGAGTGGGCAAGTACAAAAGGTTCTACAAGCAGTACAAAGGGAGGAGCACTGATGCTCGAGAAGGAAAAGGAAAGAGAGAAGAGACGACCAAGCCGATCCCGCGCGACATGATGGAAGTGGAATGTTACCATTGCCACAAGATGGGCCACTACAAATCCGATTGCCCAAAGCTGAGTGCGAAGGAGCGAGAAGAACTGAAAGCAAAAAGGGATGCACCAAGGCGAGCGCTCGTAGCGAGTGAAGTGCCGGTCGCTACAACTGAAGATCCACCAAGCGACTCAGACGCATTCACCGATCCAAATTCCAGTGATGGTGAGGATCTTGGATTTATGACGCTCACCGACGAGGAAACAGGAGAGGTATTCATCTATCCCCCATCTAGTTCAATTACACTCGCACACTCGCACCAAGAGGAACCCAATTCCTCAACATGGAGTGAGTTGCTTGACAAGCACGTTAAACTGTCAAGCGACCACGAAGTGGTAAAACAAGCTCTGTCTCAAAGCGAGAAGGAGAACCGAAAGCTAGCCCGTGAGCTTGACCAAGTCAAACTTAATCTAAGGGCCATGACTAGTAAGTTCGAGGATCTCTTCGCTAGACATCAAAGCTTGGAGGGAAGGTATGAAACCCAATCCACTCTAGTCGCCAACTTAAATAAAGCATCATACGCTAGACAGGCACTAGAGAGTTCTCTTCTACCTTTTGGTAGAAAGGGAGGACTTGGATATGAGGGTGGACCTTCCAAGCCAACTGTCTTTGTTGGTGCTTCAAACACGACACCATCAGTCACTTTGGAAATGCCCACTGCATCCAAAGCGACCACTAACAAAGACAAAGGCAAAATGGCTGAGAGCCCTAAGAAGAAGCCAATGAAGATGTCTATATCTTTAAGGACTGAATCTAAGGGTAAGCAAAATACAACTATCCCTAGCACTCACAATGCTAAAGACTACCAATCCAAAGGTAAAGGGAAACCAGTTGTAGCTTCTAAGCCTCAAGCCATGACACGAGAGACAAAGGATCTCCCTTTCAAGAAAAGGAGTAATGTCTATGTGTCACGTTATCCGGACTGGAGATGGTCCAACCGGACTAACGTTGAGGGGGAAGAATTCGAAGCACCAAAGAGGCCGCTTCGAACCTCCAAGGTTACTCAAGCGAGTCAGGGTCAAAACCCTAGTTGGACCGCTTCGAGGAAACCAAGCGAGCCGCTTCAACAGACTAGAAACCCTAAGTTAGTCTCTAAACCCAGAGCTAATCCGAAGCGAGTCGCTTCAGGATATAAGCAAAATGGGAAGAGCATAGGTAGGACTGAAGCGAGCCGCTACCCCTCTTGCACACACTGTTGCACGTGTGAAGCTGCTTCTAGGTAGTACACCAAGTTTTCGAAGGTCGAGAAGCCCAAGACACAAGCTTCATCTCAAAAGAGAGTGAAGCAAGTGTGGGTACCTAAGGGAACTAACCTGCAAGGACCCAAACTGATTTGGGTACCAAAATCTGTCTAATTGCAGGTGAGCGCCGTGGATCCCATGCCAAGTGAGGGTCAACTAGTTTGGTACTTGGACAGTGGATGTTCAAGACACATGACTGGCATGAAAGCTCTACTTCACAACTACATAGAGAAGAAGGGTCCACACGTAACCTTTGGTGACAACTCTCGAGGAAGCACCAGGGGATACGGCGCACTGAAAATTGGAAAGCTCACAATTGAAGAAGTCTCCTATGTGGAAGGACTCAAGCACAACCTGTTATCTATTTCACAATTTTGTGATAAAGGGTACAGGGTGGAGTTCATCTCCAACAAGTGCATTGTGAAGAGCAAACTCACATCCCAGATTGTGCTCACTGGAATTAGACAAAGGAATGTCTACATAGCACAATGGGACAGCTGCAAGGAGGAAACTTGTCTAGTTGCAAGAAGTGCTACAGAAATTGGATGGCTATGGCACAGACGCTTGAACCACCTCAATTTCAAAGCTATCAATCGCTTAGCTCGAAAAGGTTTGGTGCAAGGCATACCGAATGAAGTCTTCATCAAAGACCATCCATGCTCACCATGCCAACGAGGGAAGCAGACGAAGAAGCACTTCGCCAGTCTCGAAGAAGCCTCATCAAAGCGAGTGCTCGAGCTGCTTCACATGGATCTGTTTGGTCCAGTTACTCCAGTTAGTGTAAATGGAAGGAAGTACACTCTAGTTGTAGTCGACGATTTCTCTCGCTACACATGGGTTGTATTTCTATTCAGCAAGAAGGAGACACTGACCAAACTGCCACAACTGCTCAAGCAATTGGCGGTGGAAAAGAATCAAGCTATAGTGACCATTCGCTCCGACAAAGGCACAGAGTTCCTGAACTCTACAATTGAAGCGTACTGCACGGAGCATGGCATAGCACATCAAACTTCTTCAGCACGCACTCCTCAGCAGAATGGAGTTGCTGAAAGAAGGAATCGAATCATCAAAGAAGCCGTTCGTACCATGATTGCTGACTCGAAGCTTCCGATGAAGTATTGGGCTGAAGCTGCCAACACGGCGTGCTACACACAGAATCGGACGCTTCTCAACAAACGGCACGACAAAACTCCATATGAAATATGGACAGGGAGAATTCCTAACATATCTTATTTCCATATTTTTGGTTGTAGGGTCTTCATTCACAACAATGGGAAGTCACAGTTGAAAGCCTTTGAAAGCAAAGCAGATGAAGGAGTATTCTTAGGATACTCTACATCTAGCAAAGCCTACAGAGTGTTCAACTGTAAAACCCTAATTGTGGAGGAATCACCCCATGTCGTATTTGATGAATCTTCTTTAAGTCTTCCACAGGAACAGGCCCAAGCGAATGAAAAGGATCAAAGCAAGGAACCCTCAAATCAACTCACCTGGGACGTGCTTGATGAAGATGATGAGATCAATTACTCAAGCGAGCAGGATCCCAAAGGAGAAGTCGAAGCTGCCCCCAAGACTCCTGAAGCTAGTGCGGGCCAAGCACCCAATCCAGTCGCTTCAGACGGTGAAGCGAGCGACAAGGAAGAGGATGAAGATGAAGCTGGCGGATCAAAGCGAGCGTGGCTCAAGGATCACTCACCTAGCCAAATCATTGGAGATCCATCCAAGGGTGTAGTGACCAGAAGTCAAGTGTTTGGAGAAAGTGCCATGTTCAGTTGCTTTCTCTCAAACATTGAGCCATCAAGCGTGGAGGAAGCCCTAGCCGATTCTAACTGGGTGATCGCCATGCAAGAAGAGTTGAATCAGTTCACCAGGAACGACGTATGGTACCTCGTGGATCGTCCCAAGTTTCAGCATGTTATTGGCACCAAGTGGGTGTTCAAGAACAAGACGGACGAGGACCACAACGTAGTGAGGAACAAGGCGCGACTAGTTGCCAAAGGCTACTGCCAAGAGGAAGGAATCGACTTTGACGAGACCTTCGCTCCAGTGGCACGCCTTGAAGCGATCCGTTTATTTCTAGCCTATGCAGCGGCCAAGAAATTCAAAGTGTACCAAATGGATGTGAAGAGCGCATTCCTCAACGGTGAGCTCAAGGAAGAAGTGTATGTGGAGCAGCCACCGGGTTTCGAGCAGGGAGATAAAGTGTATCGCTTGAAGAAAGCCCTGTATGGGTTGAAGCAAGCTCCCAGAGCTTGGTACGATACATTATCTCAATTCCTAGTGGAAAATGGATTCCAAAAGGGAAAGATAGATCGGACTCTCTTCACCATCAATCATGGAGATGATATGCTATGGGTCCAGATCTACGTGGACGACATCATATTTGGGTCACCAAACCAGTCGCTTAGCGAGAAGTTTGGAGAGCTAATGAAGACCAAGTATGAGATGTCGATGATTGGCTTGATGAGCTGCTTTCTAGGTCTTCAAGTGAAGCAGCAGGATAATGGAATTTTCATCAACCAAGCAAAGTACACTAGAGATATGCTTGCCAAGTTTGGTGTTCAACATGCTAAAGCTGTGAAGATTCCTATGAATACCAACTGGAAGATGGAGCCAGACGAAGGAGGAAAATCTGTAGATCCTACAGATTATCAAGCCCTAATTGGGTCACTTCTCTATCTCACTGCAAGTAGGCCAGATATTGCTTTTGCAGTCGGAGTCTGCGCTCGCTTCCAAAGCAATCCCAAACACAGCCATCCTTAAGCTGCCAAAAGGATTCTTCGATATTTGAAGGGCACTGTCAATATGGGGCTGTGGTATCCAGCAGAAGACAATTTGGAGCTCACTGGATATTCCGATGCTGACTATGGAGGCTGCCGAGTTGATAGGAAATCAACGTCGGGCACATGTCAGTTCTTGGGAAGCAAGCTACTCTCATGGTTCTCAAAGAAGCAAACAAGCGTAGCCACTTCAACAACGGAAGCTGAATATATGGCCGCAGGAAGCTGCTGTTCTCAAATCCTATGGCTTCGTCAACAGTTGAAGGACTACAAAGTTGAAGCGAATGAAATTCCGATCTTCTGCGACAACAACAGTGCCATATGTATCTCGCAGAATCCAGTGCTTCACACCAGGTGCAAGCATGTGGAAATTCGACATCATTTCATTCGTGATCATGTCGAGAAAAAGGATATCAAGCTCGAGAAAATTCATACCGATCTCCAGCGAGCAGATATCCTCACCAAGCCTCTAGCTGAGTCTCGATTCAACCAGCTATGCATGGAATTAGGGTTATTAGACCCTGGTGAAGAATGCTAGTTCCAGGATGCACGAAGGAGTGTTCGCTTGTTCTCATGAGCGTCACTCGCTTCGGATCTTCACCAACTCAAGCGAGCCACTTCAAATCTCACTCGCTTGAAGAAAATGAAGTTAGGTGGAGAAAGGTGGAGTATTGGAAGAAGTTCCCTACCAACTTATTGGAATTGTTAAGTATATGGTTAAGGGGGAACTAATGCTTCTCTCGGAGCAAGCTACTTCCAAAGCGAGCAAGAATGCTACAATCTTGAATTCTGCATTGCCTCAATTTGCCCTAACTTGGGTCAAAGCGAACCAACTGCAGATTCATTCTTTAGAATGTAGGAAAGCTTGAAGGTTTACCTTTTTATACAAAAGGTTGCAGGGCTGGTGACATGCTTCTGCGTAAAATACGAGATTGTCTTGTCAGAGCATTCTCATTGTCATCCTGTCCATTTCTGCTCTGAGATAAGGACTTGTACTCATCCCCCATTCGTCGTGAATAAGTACACTTATGTGATGCTCCCTTCGGGTTGTAGTAAGCTTGTGTACTTTATTCATTCTCTCCCCCATTCACTTCGATGGAGGACTCTCTAATTCGTAGAGGAAGATGAATGCCATGAAGATGAACACCATGAAGATGAATGCCATGAAGATCTAACTCAACGTGTAGCATTCAACATGTGGTATCTAATTCAAGTGAAGTCTTCAATTTGTGGTATCAATCTCCTACGAAGTGAGATTGACTGGTAAGTGTTTCAATTTTTAGTACACTAAGTGAGCCGAAGCGTGCTAGAAACCTTCACTCACTACGTGGAAAATATGAAATGAATCTGACACAAATACAAAGAGGAAAACACTCTTGTTTATCCTCGAAGTATGTAAGTCAGAAACATTTTAAATTAAGCAAAGAAATTCAATTTCTTATTCCAGTCGCTTCAGATGGCCAAGCGAGTGCTTCGTCACTCAAAGCTAGCCATCGCAAGCGAGTGTAGAACAGTCACTCAAGCGAATGCCTCTCAAGCGAGTCAAGGCGTAGCGGCCCAGCTCGAAGCGAGCGGGCATGAAGCGAGTATGAGCTGTCTGCACTCGAGTGCAATTTTACTTTCTGCTGTGCATTTAATGCAGGTGCAGGAACGACGGAAATAACGGGCGCGTGTTCACACGCTTGAATTTGAAGCGGGAAAAGGCAGAGAAGATCCAGCCGTCGAATCTCAACAGGCCCCAATCTGGAGCCGTTCGATCAAAGCCGTATACGACAAGCCAACCAAAGAAGGCCACGTGGCGACGCCGAGCAAGTGGCGGTTCACTTTTACTGTGATGACGCCGGACACGTCAGATCCATCACCGCACGTCCGCCGCCTACCTACAGGATTTTCGGCGTTATTACCGTCCTACCCCTGCCACGTCAGCCATAACCTAATTCTATATATATGGGACGAGGCAGAACTGCAAACCTTTCACAGCCTTCTAAATTTGCCATTCTCGTGTTAGATCTGCAATTACTCTGCAACTCACGAGTCTCAACCCTTTCTACTTCATTGTTAAAAATTTTTCTTCAAGATCTTTCAAAATCACCATGGGAAAGAAGAAGAATACTGAGACAATGGAGGAGTTCATGACAAATGTTGGCGAGCACATCAACGTCGAGCCCCATCTCGACCCTATTGTCGTCGAAGTAAATGGTTTCTTCCGTAGAGCCGTGACCACGGCCGGTCTATGGAAGTTCATAACGTTAGTGCCGACGAAGATTCTGGCGAAAGCCATTGGAGAGATTCTGCTGAATCTGAGGAAGGATCAAAATACTTCCTCATTCACTAATCCACAAACCAGGAAGCCGGTGGAGGTTGATATGAGTAAACTCATCGAGGTGTTCGATCTGCCAAGAGAAGGAGGAGATTCTCTGCTAGATCTGGATCTTTCGGCCGGAGTGCAGTATGGCCGATTTGCAGTCGCTGGAGCAGATCCGAACTTCAAGGAGGCCAACATTCGCAAAAGTCTGAAGGAACCGTTCAACCTCATCTGCGAACTCTTTACGAAGAGCATTGCATGCTATGTCGGTTCCCTCGACACGCTGTCAGAAACAAAGCTGATCGGCACCACCGTGATCATCGACAGCCTCACTGTAATGAAATTCAACTGGCACGGGTGGCTTCTCAAGCAAATCCACGAAGCTGCTGACGATTTTGCATTCGTACCAGGAACTCCAGATAAGATTCTGCGCAAAGGAAAATTGAAATTCTTTTCCAGACTGTCTGTCGCACTGGAGATGAAGTTTCCAGAGATGATATGGCCAGAATCTGACACGATCATATACAACAAGCACACCATCTTCTACGACAAGTGGAAGAAAACAAAAATCCCAATGGATCAGGGACTTCTAATTGTAGAAGTGCCCGCAGCAAGGCAAGTCGTGAATGCACAAGCTGAAGCTTCCCAATCAAAACAAGCCGCTTCATCTTTGAAGCAAGCGGCTGCAAAGCAAGGGAAGAAGAGAGTGAAGCAAGACACTTCACCTGTCCAAGAAAGCGAGGCTGTGGAGAAGCCGCTTGAGGACATTGAAGTTAACAAATCTCAATCCTCACCTACTGAAACTACCCAAATCCCTGAGCACACCCCAACCATGCATGAGAAGAAGCTAATGAGGGATCATGCAGAAGAGATGGAGGTTAAAAACGCAGAGATTGTAAGTTTACAAGACGAGATCACCAAAAAGAAGATGGAGTTGAAGGAGAAGGAGAAAGTGTTGGAGGCACAAGTAAATCTGGTGAATGATCTCAAGGACTCGCGTGACGCAGAACGGAGCCGCTTGAGAGTGGTGAATACCAAACTGGTCACAGTTGGTAAAGAGAAGGAGACGTTGGAAAAGGAGGTGAAGGAGTTGAAAAAGAAACTGGAGAATAAGGAGGGAGAGTTGGTGATGAAAGAAAGCGAACTCCTCAGTACCAAGAAGACTCTTGACTTACTTCGAACCCAATTGAAGAAAGTCAAAGAGGAGAGTGCCATTGACAAGAGAGAGCTTGAAAGTCTAAGGAAAAATGCTGGATTGTCGGAAAAGCAAGTCTTCGCGTCTCGAACGGAAGAGATGTTTCATGTTGTACTTGACAAGATTGAGGTACTTCACAAGTCACTTACTGGAAAGACAATCGTCCCAACCCCTGGCTTTGATGATGCCAAAAAGGGGGAAGGGATGGTACTGAAAAACGTCAATCTCTTGGATCCACAAGGTGGAGTAATTGGAGCTGAGAAATTGTTGAAGGAGAGTAGTGGTACTGGAGAAGAGGAGAGAGAGGCGAAGTCTGCAAAGAAAGGCAAAGGAAAGCTCACTGAGAAGGAACTGCTGAAAAAGCCTGAAGAACCCCGCAAGCCACTTGGAGATAAAGTGCTTGCCTCTTCCATTGCTCGACATCCTCCAGTCACTGTGCTAACAAAGGAGGAAAGGCGGAAGCTAGCAGAGGCAAGCGAGACTATGGCTTGGGAGAGCGAGCGCCAGTTTAACTTGAAAACTCTTGCAAGTACTTCAAGCTCTCAAGCGCCCACTTCAGACGAAGCACCCACTTCATCTCCCCCATCATCAATAGTGAAGCGAACAGATCCAGAAACTAAGAGAGATGATTCAGCGACCAAGCGCCAAAAAGTTGAGAAGGCAGTTGTTCCAAGGGCAGAGAAGGAAAAGAGGATAAGGACAAAACGACTGCAAGTCATTGACGAACGAATTGAGAATCACTTCAATGAAATGAAAGTCATCCAGTCCGTCTTGATCAGAAGTATCTTTGTTCCAATCACGCCAGAAGAATCCGATGCATGCCTAGATCAGGCTATGATCGACACTTGTCACAAGACTGCGAAAGAAATGATTGACTCTGGCCGCTACCCTCTCAGAGAAGAACGCAATTACATTCGCAAGCAACTCAACAAGAAGCTTCCTTTCTGGAGCGGCGAGTCAGGAAAGAAGTTCAAAACAATCATAGCACTGATGTCCAGCCGGTCGGAGGAGGAGTTGGCTGTGCGCAGAAATGAGCACCCTGATGCCCGTGAGATTGAGCAGTTCATTCCTGACGAACTACTCGAGCAATGGCTACACTACAAGGAGAAGTTTATCAAAGCTTACTACTATTGGGAGGTAGTGCCATTGCAGACTGAATGCTCAAGGGTCACTGCGCTCAACAACTTCCTTAGTGTCTATGATGAGAAATTTAGGCAAGAAGTCTTCGCTCTTGCACAGCTTGGAGAGCCTACACCATTAATCATCAAGGTACCAGCCAAGAAGGAATTCATCATGCCATTCCTACCTGGCACCAGTATCCTCAATCGCAGCATCATCGACGCTGAGGTGAATGAAGCCTTCCAATTGGAAGAGACTTGGAGGAGGCCAAGTATCCACAGTGTTGAGTCGATGGAAGCAAGGGTTTTCAGTGCATACACCATACCCGAAGATATGATTGCAAAGGATTTGGAGGCAGATGTAGAAGAGGAGGAGAAGGAGGAAGAAGGGAAGTGACAAGAGAAGGAAATGAGGATGACTGGGAAGGAACTGCAGGAAACCTCCGAGTTTCAAGTTCCTTACATATTTTTTGTGAACTTCTTGTTCATATATCCAAATTTCAATTTCTGTCTCTTCTGTGTCATTTACTCGCTTTGTGAATGACTTTATATTTTCTGCTACAAACTCATTAATTTAACCGAAAAAAAAAGGGGGAAGGAACTTAAAAGAAAATTACAAACGAAACTGCAAAGGAAGCAGTCGCTTGGAGTTCCCTTCACGGTTAGATAGACTAGATTTATTTTTATCTAAGTCGTATGGGTTTTGGCATCATCAAAAAGGGGAAAATTGTTGGGAATTGTTAAGGACTAAATTGTTAAGGGGGAACTTCATGGGACATTTGATAAATGAAGTCATTTGTTTTGATTAGATCCCAAAACCCCAAGCGTCCTTTTCCCAAGCGACCCATTTTGATGTAGTTAATAGGTTAGAATTTTTCTAAGCCTACACTGTTAGGATGGCTCTTTTATTTTGCTTAGATTAGGCTTCAAAAGTTCAAGTGAAGGCCACTCGCTTGAGTGTGTTTTCCAAAGCGAAGCAAGTCAAGCAAGCTGAAGTGAAGCGTGCCGAAGAATAGCGAAGCGAAGCGATCGCTACAGTAGATTCAAAGTGAGTCTGCCAAAGCGAAGCGAAGCTAACGCTACAGTTCAAAGCAAAGCGAAGCGGAGCTAACGCTACAGTTCAAAGCAAAGCGAAGCGAAGCGAGCACTACAGTGGAATCAAGTGAACCCACTAAAGCAAAGCGAAGCGTGCGCTACAAAGAAAAGCCGAAGCGAGTCAACACGTGTCAACACTTACTTAAGTAGTTTCTCGGGAAATTATTCTCAAGTGACTCACTACGAAAATGACCGTGAAGCGACTCACTTCAGAGCGGCCGCTACAACTTCAAAGCGAAGCGAGCCACTACCTACCAGAAAGCGACAGCACAAATTCCCGCTCCGAATTTGAATTCCAGTCAACTGGAGATCTCCGCATTAATTACGAGATCTCCACGTGTCGAAAGCGGAGAGGAGCAGAGGAGTTGACTGCCAGGCCGACAAGGCGCCGCTACAGTACTGGGTCGCTCCAGTTACTGTTAAAATTGGAACTTAGCCATTTTCGGCAAAAGTCCAAATCTGCGCATCTGAAAAGTAGCCAGCCTGTGCAAGTACTGTCGAGAGGAGGAGGGACAAAGCCACCAACCAAGCAACGGATCTTAGCCAACCCTCCGCCTATAAATAGTGAAGGATGAAGACATTAAGAAGTAGAACACTACTTGAGCATTCGAGCGCATACAGCAAACAAACACTCCCCAGCTTTCTAGCAATCTTCGAGTCTTTGTTTTCAAGTGTTCTCCGAGTTTCCAGTTCATCGGAACTCGTCTTCACAGCCTTCACACTTAGATTCTAAGCCCATTCTATATCCAAGCTTAGAAGAAGAACTCTAGCCAATCCTTGCATTCACTGTAAAGAGTTCTTCATAGTGTGTCGTCAACCAAAAACCCTAAACTTCGTCTGTTAGGTTTTGAGTGTTGTCGTTAGGTTGTCCAGATCCAAGGCCCTTCTTTCATCGATTGAAGAAGCCTCGATCGTAGAGTTGAGATCCAAGCTTACACTTACATCGTTTGTGTAAAGCTCGATCGAAGCTAGGCTGTAAGGAGAGCCCGTAATCTCCCTGTCTGTCTGACTGAAGCGAGTGAAGCTTCCAGTCTTTGTTAGGTTTGTGTAGTGAACCCGCAATCACTACATCTGTCGTTTGATCTAGGCAAGTGATGCCCGATCCCGACCAGGTTTTTGAAGGACCCGTAACCTTCAAGTTCTTGAGTGAAAAGAACAGTTGCCGTCGTGCAACAAAGTGGACGTAGGAGCGTTATCTCCGAACCACTATAAATTTCTGTGTCGTATCTCTCTTACCTTAATCTCTTTACAGTATTCGATTATTCATTGCACGTGCATATAAACAAACTTAACTTGGATTTTCAATTACTTAGGAAAGATTATAGCTCACCAAATTCCGCACAAAGAGTAAAGTCTCACTCTTGATCAAGCTCTAGGTTTAGGTCAAGAGATTCGTGATTGCTTTCGATCTAGCCCTCGGCTAGGTCTTAGTATTTCCAAAGAGCACTTTACTTTATACTCTGAGTTAAGGAATTGAAGTTGAAAAACTTCAAAATACGTATTCACCCCCCCCCCCCCCCCCCCCCTTCTACGTATTTTTCCTATAGCAAACCGGGACCAACACTCTCAAACTCAAATCCGAGGTACCGCCTCTTCGACTACGGATTACCCGGGTACGTCTCGTTTATTTAAATTTGACAAAAAATCGATATGAAGATAGTGTTGCTAGATTTGTTGCTATGGATAAACAACCTTTTAATTTTGCGGATAGGATAGCGTATGAAGATAATTTTAAAGAGGGATTAAGTCCCAATGCTAATAAAGTCACTAGGTCAAATGTTCTTAAAAGGATTAGGAGACAATACATGGAAAAAAGGTTGATTTGATGCTTTATTTGAATCGCTTGGGGCATAAAGTTTCTATTTGTGCCGATGTTTGGACCGATAGTTATAATAAGAATAGTTATATGGAAATTACTTGTCATTTGATTGATGCAAAATGGAAAGTTCAAAAACGTTTGATTGCATTTAGGGAGTTCGAGGAGCCTCATTCGGCTCAAAATATTGCTCTACTTATTATTACCGTTTTAAATGAGTATCGTTTGGTTAACAAAATATTTTCGGTTGGTTTTGATAATGCATCGTCAAACACGGCTAGTATTCCTCAACTCATTAATGCATGTTCACCTTCTTTTCAAGGAAAATATTTCCATTCTAGATGCATTGGTCATATTTTAAATTTATGTGTTCAAGATGCGCTTAGTATTCTAGAAGAAACCGTTGCTCCTATTCGAAATGCCATTAAACTATTGCATTAAAAAAAAGTCGTGGGAAAGAAATGACAAAAGTATTGTCGTCAAAAGAATCTTGTGTATACGTGTTTTAGACTTGACGTCTCACATCGTTGGAATTCTACGTATGAAATGTTTAATGGTACTATGGAGTATAAGGGGCATTTATGTGATTTTTTTAGAAAGGAGTTTAGGGACGTTCAATTAGTTCTTACCGAGTCTCATTGGGATGCTTGCATGGAGGTTTTTGGATTGTTTAAAGTTTTTTATAATGCTACTAAACAATTATCGGGTGTTTACTATCCTACTTCGGTTGATGTTTTGGAACATTGCACGTATATTGCTTTGTCTTTTAAAAGTTGTTTTCAAAAGCCACACTTGTCGGGTGTGATTTATTTTATGGTTCAAAAGTGGCTAAAGTATTTTAGGGAGATCCCCGGAAGTGTTCTTGCTTGCTAAGTGTTTAGATCCTAAATGGAGATATGATGGTGTTTGTCAAATGTTGACTCTTTATTATGATGCTTTTAAACAAATGGACATGAGTGGTGTTGTAATTGATGGTGAACAAATCTTTTTTGATCTTCCGGATGTTGATTTAATCAAGCTTAGGCTAAATAGGAGTTTGAGAACTCTTTTTGATGAATATAATTCGTTGCATGGTAGTAGAGACGATTCTTCTAGCAACTC
The DNA here is from genome assembly GCA_029379335.1 of Thymus mandschuricus. Taxonomy (NCBI): domain Eukaryota; kingdom Viridiplantae; phylum Streptophyta; class Magnoliopsida; order Lamiales; family Lamiaceae; genus Thymus; species Thymus mandschuricus. The sequence continues at coordinate 37,886,820 of CM057073.1, read as the reverse complement.
TAGTGCTTCTTCTAATTTTTCTATGACACCTTCTTCATTTGCTTTACCTCCTTTTATGGATCCAATGGATCCCTTAGTTCAACAAATGCAATGTATGTACAATACTAGAACCTATGAAAATCCAATGGCCCAAGGTAATGGTGAATTGGATATATATTTTTACAATCTCGTTTTATTTATGGTGTTGAAGATAGTGCTCCATCGATCGATGTGTTGCGATGGTGGTCGAAGAGAACGGAGTTCCCCATACTCTCTACCATGGCGAAGGAGTTATTCGCCGTCCCGGCATCTACCGTGTCCGTTGAACAAGCCTTTAGCACGGGAGGACTCATGCTAGATCAAAGAAGATCAACCATGAAGCCGGAAAACATTGAAGCTACAATGTTGCTTGATGATTGGTGTAGGGCCGACACTAGAACTCAAGAACCGGAGTGGGATGATCGAAATGAGAGCGACACGGAAGCCTTCACGGAATCGGATCGTAGTAGATCCGGATCCGGTAGAGAGTAGAAATCATTCCAATGTAATCGAACTACGTGGACTTTGATTCCTCTTAGAGGATACGTAGGCAACTCAATTTTTTAAATAAATTGAGCTCAAGTCCCTTAACAAAATTTATTTTTCATTTCAATGTCAACAACTCAACATCCTATTACTTATTGTAGTGTCAAATTTCTTAAATTGAAGTTAAGTTATTTGTTCTAAATTATCAATGAAAAATTCTAAGTGAAGTTAGTGAATTACTCAAATTTTACTACAATTCAATGAGTTATTTAAAAAAAAAAAAAAAAAAAACTCAAAATTAAAATATAAAAGTTAACATTTTCTATTTATAAGATTATTAGAATAATAAGAATTATAATTACAAATTATCAATGAAAAATTTTAAGTGAAGTTAGTGAATAACTCAAAGTTTTACTACAATTCAATGAGTTATTTTAACTTTTTTTAAAAAAAAACTCAAGATTAAAATATAAAATTTAACATTTGTAAGATTATTAGAATAATAATAATTACAATTAAAAAATTAAAAAATATTACAAGCATTACAAGTTTACAAAATGAAAAAAAAAAAAATGCACATTTTTGTGCAAAAGCCGTAGCTATTATGGAAAACAGGGGAGCCTCCCCTGTTTTGGACTCCCCCCATGCATGCAAAGCCAAAGTAGCAAAGTGGTCAGCCGGGCCTCGGGCCGGCCCGCGTGGCCCGCCGGTTCTGAACCGGCCCGGGACCGCCGGGCACAAGCCCGGCCCGGGACCGCCCTCCTCATCTACCGGTCCGGGCCCGGTCCTCCGATTTTAGGACCGCGGCCCGGCGGGCCTGGCCCGAATACACGTCTACTCTGCCTTGTTTGGATACAAAATTTTCAAATTAGATAACATGAAATTAGATTTCCAGTGTTCAGGATCTTAGTCTTTTTCATGAGTGTTTCTACCTATCATATTAGTGTAAACAACGAGCTCTACATTGAAAATATAAGGTAGATGTACCCCGTATATGAGAAGTATCACTTTATTATTATGGTACTTTCTAAAAAAGAGCCTAAAAACAAATCTGTGAGAACTATAATCCAAAACATACAATATCATATTAATGTAGTTCGACGGTGGTGCTCGGATCTTCAACACAATCACAACACTAATGCTGGCTCAATGGTGGTTCTCTGATCCCAACACATCAAATTATAACATTAATGCTAGTTTTCGTGAGAATGAATGTTTAGTTAAGAAATTAAATAAATCTGGTCCATAAATTTACACAAAATCAGTGGTCTGGATTAATTCTCTAATTAAATGATGCATCGTATGCTTTAATTTGATGCACTGTCATTTTCATGCATTGCATTTAATAAATTCATGCATCGTCATTTTGATGCATTGCGTGACTTAATTCAATGCATCGGTCAATCTCAACCGTATATCTCATTTTAATCAAAAGTTTTGATTTATTCTTATTTCTAACCTAACAGTCTATTCTTATTTGATCTTCTTCCTATATACATATATAATTAACATTATATTACTACATTAAAGGTGGTACAGTAAACATCGTCCCAAACATGATTGCATATCTTAAAATCATAGCAAGAAGTATACTCAAATATGTGGACATATCACATATGTCCTTTTTTTTTTTATTTATTCAAAATTAAAATCAGATTCCGAATCACTTTGTATTGATTTGATATACTCGTTGTTACCAATTTTTTATTAGTCTTTTTTTTTTTTTTTTGGATCCTTCAAATCTTTCTCGAAGAAGGTCCCAATTTATTTTAAATTTACTTCTGAACACGAATTTACAGTTATTACATCCTCTTCATCAAAGGAATGAATTAAAATCAATGAAAATGAGGTTATTTAGTTTGTAGATTCATAAACTTTCGTTCCGCTTTAGCCTTTAGTTTCCTCCATGTATAAATAAGTTTAAAGCACAAGTTGTCAACATTTTCAAAAATTTCCCAAAGTTCGATTTCAAGTTAAATCGAGATTTTGATGTGTCGCCCAAATTTTCAGTAGCTATACGGGGTCATCGATATATATTTTTATTATATACAGTATATGTCACTCTAAGCTCAAGTACATATATTAATTAAATTATTTCTTTTCAAAATTACCCTTATTGAATGATATTTTCACTGTCGAATATTACAAGATGTAGTCCCGATGATTAATGCAAGACATAATATCAAGCCTTTTTTGGAATATTTAAACAAAATGACATTTATTTTCTAAATAATACTACCTCCGGTCCGTCTAAGTAGGTTGGTTTCTAAATGGAACACAAACCAAGTAAAGTGGGTATAAAGGGTGATGTGATGTAGATGTGATGGTATAAAGGGTATACAAACCTACTCACATGGAGATGTAATTAAAATTAATTAAGTGTGATGTAGATGGTGATGTGATGTTAATTTTTTGCAATAAAAGGAAAGGAGTCTAATATACGGGATGTCCCAAAAAGGAATAACAGTCTACTTAAACGAACCGGAGGTAGTATTTATTTTCTAAATACTGTAGAAGATTAAAGTGACATTTATTCAAAAATAGGAAGGAGCATAAATTTATTAAATTTGCATTAGGAATAAGTTGAAATTTGTCTAATTCCCGAATTTCAGTGTCTCGTCAATTTCAATACGGTTGAAACTTGAAACTGGATTTTGTAAGAAATTCTAAAAATGTTGATAGCTTGCGTATTAACGTCAAATATCATAATCGAAATTAGATGCAAATTTGTGAATTTTACAGGAAAATAACCCATTACAAAAAAGTGGAAATATTGAAATCTACCCATTTTGAATAACACAACCCCAAAACTACCCATTTTTTTCTCCTCATTTAAATTTACCCATTTGATAATTATTTGACTAAAATCAATAATTCAACAATATCACATTGAATTATACGCAAGTTAACTAAAATCATACGTAATTCAACTAAAATCATACTAAAATCATACTAAAATCATACGTAATTCAACTACAATCATGCGTAATTCAACTAAAATCATACGTAATTCAACTAAAATCAACAATTCAACAATATCATATTGAATTATACGTAAGTCAACTAAAATCAACAATTAGAGCCATAAATCATGAAACCGGTCGACGAGGATGCCGGAACCATTGAAACCGGTCGACCGGTTTCAAATTTCCAGCGAGTTTCTCGACCGGTTTCAATGGTTCCGGCATCCTTGTCCCCGACGATAATGATGGCAGATATGACGTGATGGTGGAGAACCGAAGGATTTGAAGGCAATGGGGAGAGAGTGTGATGTTGGAATTCTTACAAACAGTCTCTACAACTTTGTTTCTTTATTCTCTAATTAATTTGTAAGAAGCATATATAGCTTGTAAGAAATAATTTCTCAATAATTCTTACAAACAGTCTCTGCAACTACCTATTTACGACTCATTCTCTATGCAACTTAGTTCGTAATAAACATACTTAATTGTCATAAGAAAGATATAAATTTAGTAAGAAATATACAAAGTTCGTAAGAAAACATCATCTTATCAACCAATTCTTAAAAACAATCTCTGCAACTAATTATATACAACTCATTCTCTATGCAACTTAGTTCGTAAGGAATATTATTAGTTTGACATAATAAACATACAAAATTTGTAAGAAACATACAAAGTTTATAAGAAAACAACAACTTATAAATTAATTCTTACAAACAGTCTCTGCAACTAATTATATACGACATATTCTCTATGCAACTCAGTTGACATAAGAAACATACAAAGTTCGTAAGAAAACATCAATATACTAACTAGTTTTTACAAATAGTCTCTGCAACTTTGTTTCCTTACTCACTAATTAATTTGTAAGAAACATACAAAAGTTTGTAAGAAAACATACAACATTCGTAAGAAAACATCAACATACTAACTAATTCTTAAAAACAGTCTCTGCAACTTTGTTTCCTTATGCCCTAATTAATTTCTAAGAAGCTTACATAGTTCGTAATAAAATATTTTCTTAATAATTTTTACAAAACAGTCTCTGCAACTACCTATGTACGACTCATTCTCAATGCAACTTAGTTGACGTGAGAAACATACTTAGTTGTCATAAGAAATATACAAAGTTCGTAAGAAACATACAAAAAAAAATGCGTTAAATGAATTATTTGATAAGAAATATTCAAAGTTTCATAAGAAATTATTTAATAAAACGTAATTATAAATAACTTATAGCTCATTACACACAAACAAATGGTAAGAAATTGACAATTCTTACAACAGTATTTTAGTAGATTACAATCAAGAATAATTTACAGTTCTTTATAGCAAAAAAAAAAAAAAAAAAAGTATGATCAAAATTAAAATTATGAAGAAAATAGAGAGGAGAGAGAGGGAAGATGAAAAGAAAGGTGCTAGAAACAAGAAAAAAATGGGTCAAAGGACAAAAAAGGAGGAGTGATGTCATCTAGGGGTATTTTAGTCATATAGTATAAAATGTGAGTATTATTTGTGTTTTATGTTTTGTGTATATTTTGACTTTTCTTATCCATATTAGGTATAATAGTTTTTGCCCCTTAAATCTATATGGGATTAATGAATTATTAAAGTCAAACTCATGCAAATTTGAAAAAATATTAACGAAAATCGTACGTGATACCACGCAGGACGGAGATTCATATTGCTATTATATACTCCCACCGTCCCAAAGATAATGTCCTGTTTCTTTTGACAATATTTTTGTACCATCTTCGCCCCGTAATTTTGGGAACAAGAATTAATGGAATGCGTAATCTTTTCTCAACTACTTATAGTGTGAGTACTATACTATCCATATCTCAGAAAAGATTACACATTCTCTTAATACATGTACCCAAAATTACGGGACGAAGGTAGTACAAAAATAAGATCAAAAGAAGCAGGATGTTATCTTTGGGACGGAGGGAGTATATTGATTCCTCACTCTTAAACAATGCAACCAATACCATAATCATTTTTTTCTTCCTCATATTAACATCAAAAGCAACTTCAAGAAAAAATAAAAAATCCAACAGCTAAAAGTACGTCACATTTAGGGGTGTCTAAACGGTTCGGTCCGGTTAACCGGACCGAATATTTCGGTTACCCGAACCGAAAATTGCCTCAACCCTAGAACCGAGATCCGAACCAAATAAAATTTCGGTTATCCGGAACCGAACTGATTCGGTTCCGATTCGGTTCCGGTTAACCGAGATTTTATATATATATATATATATATATTTTAATGCATGATTAACTATTTAAAAGCATCAAATATCAAAATACATAGAATAAATCAAAAAGCATAAAATATCAAAATACCTAGAATAAATTAAAAAACATAAAATATCAAAATATTAATGCCAATACATCAAATAAAACCATTGATGCCAAATTGCCAATTAACTTTTCACTAGTTCAGTGTTCACCAATTTGAATAATTTGAATCTCGTAGTGACAGAGTTCCCGATTGGAGAATATTTTACATATATATATACATTAATTTTATAATAATATATATATATGTTATATGTATAATTAAATCGGTTTTTCGGTTTTTTCGATTCGGAACCATTCGGTTTCGGTTAACCCGAAAACCGAAAATATCAAAAATATAGGAACCATGACCGATCCAATGACCGAATATCCGGTTTTTGGTTATCCGGAACCGTTTCGGTTCCGGTTCGATCCGGGTATAACCGAGAACCAAAAACCGAATAGACAGCCCTAGTCACATTATATAAATAATAATTTTATTTATATTATAATAAATCTATTAGTTCAATAGGCTCCCATTAAAACAGTACCACACGAGAGACACCGTCCAAAGTTAGAGAGATGAGACACCCTCGTTCTATTTTAGTTTTTTTTTTTTTTTTAAATTAGTTTCAATTCTTAAAAATGAAATAAATTTACATATAAAAACATCTGTCAAAATTTCTTTATATCTACCTTTTTTGTTTATTGTGTTTCGTCTCACTTCACTTGGTTACCTTTATAATCGTAATTTTCCACTTTAATTAACTTGTTTTTTTAAGGGAAAACTTTAAAAATAACCAAAACCACTAAGCATATATCTTATATAACCACAACTTTTAAAACATAAGTTTTATAACCACTTTTTATTGAATGTACTATTTTACACTTAATGAAATGGACCCCACAAAAAATATATTGTATATATATATATATGTATAATTCTCTCTCTCCTCTCTCTCTATCTCAATTATTTCATCCTTGTAGCTACACGAATTGAGATTAAAATTCGTGTAGCAATTTATAACCATTTTTTTTTTTTTAAATTAAAGTAAATTGCATTACTTGCCAACAACCAAATCAAATTTTATTCTCTTCAATAAATTTAAAAAAAATTGATTGTTAGCATTAATTGACAAACATAAATCATAAATCGAACAAAACAAACAAACTACTCACATGCAAGTCAAATAGAATCAGATTTTTTTGTAATGGCCCGCATTTTCGTTAGTTTAAAATCTAACTAACTGTAGTTAATTGCGAATGATATTCGTATTTAAATATAATCGAAGCACTTGAATTCGATTTAGTAGATTTAATTCCGAAAGTATAGCGGAGTAAATCGGAATCCACTCCGCAGTTTTAGAATATTTATCTAGTCGATAGTTTGGAAGGAAACAACATTGATAGTTCGTAAGTTGATAAATTGGGCTACACCCATAAAATTGATGAATTGGGCCAAGCCCAATTAATAGAAATTATGTCAATATTGAGGAAACGTAAAATCGAAGAAGCTACGGAATGAAATATTTGCAGTCGTAATGTTAAGGGAGTATTACATTCCGTTTATTATAAACGATGGAGGATTTAATATGTCACATGATTTAATACACAAGGATATTAATACAAAATAAAAATAAAAAGAAAAGAAGATAAAAGAAAAGAGCAGAGGCAGCAGCTCGACTGCAGAGAATGAAAGAGGATGGGAGAAAAGTCTTCAAATCCCATAAAATCTGGGAATCATATCACACCTATTCTTACAAAAGAAAAGATTAGAGTTAATGAGATCTCTATAAAGGAAGGAAAAGTCAAGAAGAAATCTGCACAAAACAACTTCAATCACCTCCATGAAGACTTTGTAGCCTCTCAAAGCTGCTCCATTCATTACTCCCTCATCTGCCACCTTCACAACAAGAGTAGTATAAATATCTCTTCACAAACCTCAAATTCAGTTTCTCTTCAATCCATATACACTGAAAATAGAATTAAGGCAAGGAAAAGGTGGCAGATAACACCACAAAAGAAGAAGAAAAGAAGGAGGAGATGGAAGCAAGCAACTACTGCTCTTCCAATCTAACTAGTAAGCTTTCTAACACTACTTCAAAGTAACATGTTAAGAAAACAAGAAGTATGATAATTTTCAGTCCTCCCTCTTGCAAAAATGCTATATTTTCAGCTCATGAAAACACATACATGTTAAAAGATTTAACACCAAGCATGAGCTCCTAAATGAAGTACCAAGTGAAGCATGTAGCAACACACGCTTTACAAATTCATGAATACGAGCAAAGCATACTTATTATTTAAGATGCAAATTTTTACTCAAACAAATAAGACTACACCCTACTGCTCTTTTAAATAATCACTTGCTAGATTGATTAAAATCATGGAGTTTAATAATTATATGAAATCTGACCTTGTAATACCAAAGCACAAGAATAAGAACGAAAACATATACACACACAAATCGAAGAGAATAATAAAATAAAGAAAGGGAATCGAACCTCTGTCGAGGCGCTAGGCCCCGACGGGTAAGGGCTGGACGAGCCGAGGGCTCTATCCGGGGCAGCAAAGGCGGCCCCGGGTCTGAAGCTTCTCCAGCAGACGGTGCCGGCGGCTACGGTCTCCGGCGTTCCAGCGGCGGCGGACTGCTTCGGCGGCTCCATCGACCTGCAAGGGAAAAGAGAGGTGAGCAGTTAGAGAGGGGAATGAAAAGGAGAAGGAGAGGAAGCCACTGCAGGAGCTCGACCCTCGCCGCCGGCGAGGGAGGCGCCGGCAGAACCCAGTCAGAGAAGAGAGAGGAAAACAGAGAGAAAAATTGAGAATTCAGGCCAAGGTCTAGAGAGAGATGGGGGAAGGAACGGGGGAGGCGAAGTGGCCGACGACGGCGGCGCTCTCGTCGCCGGTGACGGTGGCGCTGACTGGACGAGTTCAGTCCGAGAGGGAGATGGGGCGGGTGGAGAGAAATGAGGGTGAGGGAAATGGGGGTAAGGGATTTTATACCTAGGATTTGAACCGGGTCGGGTTCTGGGTCGGGTTTCGGGTCGGGTTTCGGGTCAAATCTGGGTCTGGGTTAGGACTTGACTTGGGCCGAGAATTGGGCTCAGATCTGGGCCGAATAATTTAAATTCGGCCCAACTGCTCAAAACAATTACTTTAATATTTTTGTATAATTAAAACCCGTAAAATTTAGACGAGAAGGACGTTATAAATTACCGAGAAATGTTTTATTGATTATAATAAAGCCACTTGAGTAATATGAGTTTACTATCGAAGCTTGAGAAATTCTCGAGCCTAAAATAGCCTATTAAATTCATGGAAATGAATTATGAAAAGAATATTAGATTTAACAATCTAATATATATAACTTCAAATAAATTATTATTCGAAGCTTACAAGGACAATTAACGAAGCTCGATTAATTTTCGAGCCTAAAGTAGTTTTATTTAATTCATAGAATTATAATAAAACTTTGGATTTAATAATCCAACCAGATTTAACTCAATTAATTATTAATTGCAGTATGTGAGAATAATTAATGGCTACCACTAGCCGTATGATTTATTAACTTCGATTAATAATCTCACGATATATTAACGGAACATTAGTCAAAACGAGAAGTTAGAAATAAAGAATTATAATATTCTTTATAAGGAATTATTAGATTTTATAAGAATGGAAATTCTTATATTGTCGTTTCTAAATAGGTGAAAATCGACCGGAAGGTTGACGTTGCGATTCTATCAGGATTGGCACTTTTCACGCTACTTAAGGTGGGCTTTCTTATACAAGAAAAGTTATAGAATGTTTAGATGAAAATGCTTATTTTCAAGTATTGTCATGCCATAAACATTTTTGTTTTGTGTATGACACCTATCTGAATTGGCTTCGCCAATAAAGTTAATCGATTTCGGGTCCTTGTTAAGACTTGCTATCTTGCTTGGACTAGTGTACACAGGACCGTGAGTCATCTTCAGGGTTGGCCGGTCAGGTGTCGTGTGAGGTGGCCACCTCCTCGACACCACAGTTTCAGATATGGTAGATTACGAAAGAACTTAGCATGCATGCACTTTTAGATCACAAGAACAGTTTTAGTAAGCATGGGCTCTTTTCAATAAAACCCCTATGTCTTACAGTTGAATGGCTTGACAATTATATTGTATAGTTTTCGGCATGTGCCCACTGAGTACTTTCGTACTCAGCCCTGCATGTATTTCTAAATGTGCAGGTTGAGCAAGATGATGTGAAGTGCCGAGTGGAGCTTTTGTCGTTATTCAAGTAGATTAGGACTCTCGGTAATACGTGTCTTCATACATGTATTAAAGTATTTCTTCCGCTGTGCAAACTCTTGAGCTTTCAAGAATTGTTTCAAGTCATGTAATAGATTATGACAAGTATCCTCGTATTCTCATTCGAGATCCCGAGTCGAGACGTTCAATGGTATAAATGTTGTTCAAATAGCTATACGAGTCAGATTCCACACCAGTCTTTTTCCCCCTTTCTTTCCCCTACTCTTAATTCCCATCCCTAGTCATGGTTCTCGGCTTAGCTATCCTTAGCAAAGTCCGGTCGTGACATTTTTTCACTTAAAAGTTGTGTGAAAATTCGTTTTTTTTTTTCCTGAAAACTTTGAGGTGCCAGTCGTGTGGAAAATCAAAGTTGTTTTCGCTTCATATCAAGGTAATTTTCATTACGCATATTTGTTATTAATATTATGCAGAAAAAATGTGAAATTTTCATGTATATTCTTAGATACACGGTTGAATTTTAATACCAACCGTGTACCACACCATTGGAATTAATAGTCAACCGTGTGTATTGAAATCCAAATTTTTTTTTTATTATTTTTTTGTCACTACACGGTTGAATTTTAAAAAAATTTGGATTTTTTTTAAATCTATTTTGTTTAATGAAATCATAATTATACACAGTAGGTATAATTTACTCAACCGTGTAGATACACGGTTGAACAAATTATACATACCGCGTACATACAAATAAAAATGTTGATTTTTTCTCCAGGATGTCTTTCAACGAATTATTTTTCATTATAGTGGGCATTGGGATAGAATGACATACGTGAGAGGCGACATATTTCTTATGCATTTTCCTAAATTAGGTCTCACACGTAATGAAGTGCTTCGAGAGATCCGTTAGCAATTGGGCGCCGAATTTGAATATGGGCTCTACTATCTAACGAATATAAGCGATAGTGAGTAGATTAAAGTCGTTTTAATTGATTGTTGAACATGATGAAACTCTGACTGTTTACGTCATAAACAAAAATAAGAACATCAACATTTGCACTCCTTCGACACAACACTCTACTGTTATCCTAGATGTTGGAAATCCTAGATCGATATCATTAGAATCTTTGGATGATGAAGGGAGAAATGTGGAAGAGTTGGAAGAAAGGGCCGGGGATGCGAGGGATGCAGAACAACGTTTTTGAGTCGTTGATTTTTAAGTTCGGTGGATGGATTCGGGAGCCGGGGCACATTGATCGAATTATCAGACACCGTAGGATACATTCGGAGCAACAACAGGCCCGCGATGGTGAATCAACCGTGTATGCACAAAATTAAACTAAGTTCCTAAAGTTGACCACGATATCAACTTTCGTGAATGGAGTTCATTAATTGATTTAGTATACACGGTTGATAAACAAATTAACCGTGTATGCATGTACTACCCTAACCGTGTACTAATCAACAAGGGCAAATTTGAAGTCAACTTTGTTAAAAACTTTGATTTATCATGGTTAATTTTATAATTTTATGACCGTTTAGCGTTTAATTACGTACCATATGACTATAATAACATATAGGGATTTAAAACCTCTTACAAATAGGTGAATACACAATCAAATTGTGAGATTTCATACATTAGTTAGTGTACCACATATGTAGTGACAATATGATCATCCATTCAAAATCTTTACTTGTGAGCATTTGAATGTAAAACCAATGTATTTGGTTATCCAATTTAATAAATCTAAATGATTTCCGTCGATTTAAACAATGAAAAATACATTTTTGATATAGATTAAAAATTAAAAATTATTCATCTATGTTCTTTACTACACGGTTGGTATTAAAAATACCAACCGTGTATAGTACATAATTAAAAATTAAAATTAAAAATTAAAAATCTAGCTCATCGCACGTCATCCTCTACTAGTGTCCATGCCTAGTCGTCAATCCAAAGATATTACCCCCACATACAAGCATGAAATATAAGATTAGGAGATTTGCAGCCCTCATGTACTGTGTCGGGGATCCCTAATTCACTTTTCGATCAAAGAAGTCTCTTCAAAGTCGATGCCCTTGTTCTCTCCCCCTTGTAGTACATGTGTAAGATGCTCGACTTGGGTACGGTGTGTTGACCATGTGGGTTAAAATCAGAACCCCCGAATGTCAAGCCCGTCACAAGCGCATACTCTAATGCGGAGAATCGAATATCACGCCCTCCTACGTGAAACCACCTATCAAACTCCGAGAAGCTACTATCCTTGAACTCTCGGGCTACTAATTCGTGTAGAGCTTGATTTGAACTCCCTTTTCTCCTATTATCGAGGAGACATCCAAATGGACCGTTTCTAAATTGGTCCACGAGATTTTGCCCTCCATTACGATTTAAGACTATAGGGATATCACACATAACACCGTCTTGTACATAAAGGTTGATTTCAACCGAAAATCCTTGCATATCTAACCCATGCATATCTAGGCTGCAAAATACGACACAATAACAATAAGATTTCATTATTTTCGAAATTTAAGTTTTGCTCGGTTAGATCAAACAATAAAAAATTCTCTATAGGATGTCCAATTACTTTAATGTTTTCTTATTTCAGAGCCACGACACAATTCTGAAACTTTCTTGACTATAAGATTTTAAAAATTAACCACACTCGAGAAGAAGCATAAAAGGAGGTCCAAGTGTCGGCCAAAATATTGAGCAGCTTTACATTATTGCCGATCTAAGAACTATCTTAATTAATTAACATAGTGGGATGATATTAAGTAAAACTAATTAAACTAGAAGTATATGAACTCAGTAAGATGTAAGATGATATCTAAGAACTATCTAATTTTCTTTGGCATTAAGTGTATTTAGAAAGTCTCTACACGGCTGCCACTACACGGTTGAAGTGTTGATTCAACCGTGTATTACACACGGTTGAATCACACGGTTGAATCAACACTTCAACCGTGTAGTAACCGCTACAAATGTGATGGAATTCCAGTCTCTGCACTGCTGGAATGTTAATTCCACCATGTAGTACACGGTGGAATCAACATTTCAGCCGTGTAATTATGAAATTCATCGATTGCAATTACAGAAAATTAACCTAAAATTAAAAAAATACTCATATAAATTTATGCATACATTTCAATGCCCACAATCAAATTTTTTGAGATATCATATAATTATCACAAATTGAATAAAGACTCATAAATTTTTTTGATTTCAATTTGTTTTTAACTACACAAATTGGGAGAGAGAGAGAGAGAGAGAGTCGTATTTTTCTCGTGTACACATACACAGTGGAGGAATTGGGAGAGAGAGTAGATTATTTCTATTTATTTTTTAAATTATATGTGGGGTCCATTTCATTAAGGGTAAAATATTACATTCAATGAAAAGTGGTTATTAAACTTATGTTTCTAAAGTTGCGGTTATATAAGATATATATTTAATGGGTTTGACTATTTTTATAGATTAAGACTTTTTTTTAATATAAACACCTTATTATTCACTTTCAATACAAAATCTAAAATCACGTATCGAAATAAAATACGTCAATTGAATAGTAACTTAGGAGAGAGTATTATACACTAGAACCACATCACATGAAACAATACCATACTATTCCACAAAGTAGGTGACAAGTATCTGTCAGAAATAATGCCACCACTATTTAATTTAATCCACAAATACGTACAAAAAAATAATAACTAAATAGACAAATGATCTTACATTTGCGATCCATATTATATCTAATTTACGTCAAGTGGTCATCGCCCCCCCTCCCTCGTGTCATATTCCAAACTTAATTGCCCCCCTACAAAACCCCCCCCCCTCCGCTCCCAAGCAAAATCCCTCCCAATTTCCCCCTCCAAAAAAATCCCAACCTCATCTCCTCCAAAAAAAAAAAAAAAAAAAAAAAACATGGGAATCGCCGAAGAGGCTCACAACGTGCGGGTTGTCGGGTCGGGGCAGCAGACGATTGTGCTGGCGCACGGGTTCGGCACCGATCAGTCAGTGTGGAAGCATCTATTGCCGCACGTGGTGGAGGATTACCGGGTGGTGCTGTACGACAACATGGGCGCCGGCACCACCAACCCCGACTACTTCGATTTCGAGAGGTACTCCACTCTCGACGGGTACGCGTGCGACGTACTCGCCATCCTCGACGAGCTCCAGGTCCAGTCCTGCATCTACGTCGGCCACTCCGTCTCCGCCATGATCGGAATCATCGCCTCCATCTCCCGCCCCAGCCTCTTCTCCAAAATCCTCACCATTTCCGCCTCCCCTAGGTCAGTTCAATTGCCCCCTCTCTCTCTTCTTTCTCTCTCTATGAAATCAATTTGATTTTACGGTGTTTTCGTACGGATTAACTAGAGAGGGGAAGTAAATTAGGGGAAAAGAAGAAGAATATTTATTAGCTGGTTTTCCATGGTTGTGTTTCGCTTTGAATATTTCCTATTCCATGATGCCTAAAGTAAGATAACTAATTAACTGGAATTGGATTCCCACAAGCGGAGGTTTAAATTATATAGTTGCTCTACCTAATTAATTAATTAATTGATTGTTTAATGAATTATTCGAGTGCTATGGAACAGTGGTGTTTTAGTCTACAGTCAGAGGAATTAAGCTTATCAACGTTTAGGAAAACAAAATAATATGCGACTATGTCTAGGCCGGTAATTAGTACCTCAATTGCGTACGATTGTTTGGTTTTACCATCAATCTTTTGTTTGATTTTACACCTTTTTGTGTATTGCATTTAATTTTGTTGTTTTTAAGTTGATAATTGTCTATTGACCGCTTGACCGCGGATAACCGAATAAGATCCTCTATAGTCTATCGGTGTATCATCTTCTGTTGAATTCGTAGATATGGAAAGTGCGTAGTTTGAAGAATCGTCCCAAAATGAAAGAATGCATAGTATGATGGAAGCAGATGTAGTGTTATAACAAAATATTAGGTCTGGACTACCAAATTTCTCTCCGTTGTGTTCTAATTTCATCATTTATGTACCATGCTTTCAATTTCAGGTACGTGAACGACCCTGATTACTACGGAGGATTCGAGCAGTCGGAGCTCCTCGAGCTCTTTGACGCCATGAAATCCAACTACAAGGCGTGGTGCGACGGCTTCGCGCCTCTCGCGGTAGGCGGAGACATGGAATCCATCGCCGTTCAAGAGTTCAGCCGGACATTGTTCAACATGAGACCGGACATAGCGCTGAGCGTGGCCCAGACCATATTCTACAGCGACGTCCGGCCCCTGCTCCGTCACGTAAGCGTCCCCTGTCATATCATCCAGAGCATCAAGGACTTGGCGGTACCGGTGGTGGTGTCGGAGTATCTCCACCAGAACCTCGGTGGCGAATCCATTGTTGAAGTCATGACTACAGACGGGCATCTGCCGCAGCTCAGCTCACCCGACGTCGTCATCCCGGTGCTTCTTAGGCATATTCGGTATAACATTGCGGCTTGATTTGGTTTATCGTTGTTGATTATTCACTTTGAACTATGTGGTGTTCCGAGTGTTTAATTTGCTTTGGTTACGTTTTCATTTCCAATTGTTCCTTTCTTGCGATTATTATTATGGTTTAAGCTTTATTATGGGATCGAAATGTAAATAATCTGACGTTTGCATCTTCTGTTTAAATGTAAATGTGGGTATTAAACCAAACTCGAAAGGACATGTACAACAAGCTTAGACCCATAAAAGCGTTAGCGAAATTTGAATCCCTAACCATTTAGATCATAAGTAAAATCACTGTACCATTGGACCACTTCATACGAGGCTCACATTTGGCAGCTTTAGGCGAATTGTGAGTCGTCTCTCAGTTGCAGCGAAGAATTACGAAAAAAGAGGCGATGCTATTGCCTCAGGAAGGTAAGTGGAAAACTACATCAATGCATATAGATATGTTAATAGTTGCAATCTGGGGATTTATAGAGGAGACAATGATAAGAAGGCTTGTAACCAAATGGTCGATTATAGCCCACACCATTGTCACAAAACCAAACATGAAAACTCCGAATGAGTTGTTAGGCTAACGTTTTCATCAGAAGCAACGAGCTTGGCAGGATATCAAACATACTCGATAGAGAAACTTAGAACAGTTCGGAGTTGATAGAGAAGAGAAGGATCGGCTCGTTGTGGTGAGGAACAAAGTTCGGGGTACTGATGCAAGAGGGACGACAGGAGTATAACCAGCTAGGCACTACTTTATGAACTTCGAAATGAAAAGAAGGGTGTTGCAAGTTGCAACAATTAGGCTTGTCGAAAGGAGTGGAGACGAAGAAGGAATTTAGCAAACTGCCTGAGAAGGTGATCTTGGTGGCACAAATCACAAACTTTCATTTTGGTGATTTAAGTCACAATACTTTTTAAAATGTGAAAAATTAAAAAAAAAAAAAAAACAAAACAAAAAACAAAAAACAAAAAACAAAAAACAAAAAACAAAAAAAAAAAAAAAAAAAAAAAAAAAAAATCGCGGTTAGAATGCAAACAAAACATATCAAGGACTCTTTGACTATGATATCATGTGGACGTCGAAATTTAAAACGACACGAGTTCAATTATTGAAAAAAAATGAAAAGTATGATTTTATTACAAAAAATATATTGTATTTTAATTTGCCAAAATTTAAAAGTGATGTTGGATTTGCAAAAGTGTGCAAAGCTTGTGAATATTTTTGTAATTAATTCAAACGTTATTTTAAAGGGTGTTTGGCTAAAGCTTATTTTGAGTTGCTTATAGCTCTAAATGCTTACTAAGATTTTTTGAAAATTTATAAGCTTTTAAATTTTAGAGTTTGTAAATTGTTAGGGTTTGAATATAGAGCTGTCAAAAGGACAGGTTAGACCGTTGGGTTTTTGTGATTTTCCGAGTAGACCTGGACATACCAAGATTTTTTTGGGCTGCTTTATTTGAAGCCCAACCAAGCCCCCTACGGCTATCGGGGGGGTTTGCCAAACCGGGCCTAGAAATAAAATAAAAAATCTTGTAAAATTTTCTATTTTAAGCTACTCACTTCGTCCATGATTTACTGACACTCTTTCTATATTGGGATGTCTATGATTTACCTAACATTTCCATTTAGGACGTAGGTCCCACAATCACTTTAACAATTTATCACTCTATTTTTGAACACATTAATACCATTAAAAATAGGGCAAAGTAGCATATTCAACCCTATGGTGGACACACATATTGGAGATAATAGTTAAAAATACCCATTTTTATAAAAAGTATAACTTCTATACCCACATTATAAGAAGTAGTACTTCTATACCCATTTTCAATTGAAATGTCAAATATACCCTCAACTTTTCTAATAAAACAAACTTGTTATTCAAAAAAACAAAATAAGAATTTATGAAGTGGGACCCACCCCTAATAAATCCAAAATTAAAGATTCATCTACCCCACCCTCCCCTCTCTCTCTCACCACACGACTCCTATCCTAACCATGTACCCTTCGAACAAATTTACCCCCAAATCGGAAAAAAAATTACCGTCGCCGTCGCCGTCGCCGATATGTCGAACGAAGATGAAGCAGGGACCTCCAACCAAGCCCCTCCACGCCGACGGGGCGCCTCCCGTCGTCGGCAGCAACAGCCGCCGCAGCAGCAGCCGGCGGAGGAGGAGCAGCCGCCGGCGGCCCGGGTATACCCCGACCCCCCACCTCCGGTATGTCCTTTTCTAAATTTGTTTACGTTCAATGTAAAGAAGCATGAAGCATGTTATGGTTTCGAGCACTTTGTTTAATAAGCATGGAGCATGTTATGGTTTTAATCGAATTTTATTGTATTTGTGAAAAATTGAAAATTTTACTGTTATGTTCATAGGTACACGACTGAAGTGCAATTTCAGTCGTGTACTACACGGTTGGAATTCAATTTCAACCGTGTACAGTCAACGATTTTGACTTAAAAGTCAAAATCGTTGACCATACACGGTTGAAATTGAATTTCAACCGTGTAGTACACGACTGAAATTACATTTCAGTCGTGTACTTGGCCGAATAAAATGCATGAAATTTTCAATTTTTTTTTTTTTTTTGATTCGTTTTGTTTCTTCTCGATTTGCAGCCTAGGTTTCAATGGATGCGGGGCCGAATGCAAGGGTTTAGAGGGCAAATAAACCTCTACATACGGGACGACTTGGTTCGGTCGATTCCCCGCGTGTTGCGTCGAGTAGGCGGCCAACGCTTGCTCGATAGATTTACGGAAGGCCCGTTCGGATACCTCCTCGAGATTCGGAGGAGCGGGAGCGCGAACAACGCCCTCCACGAGCTTCTAGCCCGAGAGCTCGAGGATGAGTCGATCCCCGAGATGGAGAGGTGGTTCCACGTAGGTGGGCAGGTGATACGGTTCCGTGCCCAAGAGTACGCCCTCGTGACGGGCCTGGCTTTCGGGGAGTCGCCTTTCAACCCTAAAGGCCGTCACGACCCTCCCCAAAGGAGCCTCCTCTACACGAAGTACGGGGGCAAATCCCCTAAGATAAATAAGTTGAAGGCGGACTTCAACGACGACACGAGTGTACTGGGAGACGCCGACCAGTATCTGAAGGCGGCCAACCTCCTCATGTACTACCTCATGCTACTCGGCCACGACAACCCGACGATCGAGGACTGGGCATGGCACCTGGTGGAGTTCGAGGAGCAGTGGAGGGCATTTCCGTGGGGAGCGTGGTCGTTCCAGATCATGCTCTACCAGCTGCACGTGATGAAGAGGGACCCCGCCCTCATAACGGGTGTGCGGCCCGCCTATCACCTGTACGGGCCGGTCTGGGCCCTGAACATTTGGGCCTACGAGGCGATCCCCCGAATGGGGCAAGCATGCGGGGTTCGGGATCGTCCGACACTGACCCCCCGCCTCAGAAGATGGGCCACGTCCTCCTCTTCGTGCAACTTCAGGGGATTCTTCGATAATCCCGAGGTAATTGATTTAGTAATTTTTTACCTTGTTTAATTTATTTCACGTTCGATTTCTGTAAATTTGCTTTAAAAGTCAAAGTCAACCTTTTTAAAATCCAATTCAGCCGTGTAAGGTCAACAATTTTGACTTTAAAGTCAAAATTGTTGACTTTACACGACTGAAATTGAATTTCAACCGTGTACTACACGGCTGAATTACAATTTCAGTCGTGTACTATGCCGTGTGTTTTGATTGAAAATTTAAATTTGACTCCTAACACCTCTTGTTTTATTTTTCGTTGTAGCTCGAGGTTCATCCGACACTGGAGGCGGATGATTACGATGTTCTCGAACTTGGATTCCAAAGTCTCGAGAGCATCGAGCCGATAGGCGTGGCCTACGTTCCCTCCAAGCGCCACGAACAAACCAATCTCCCGCCCGAGAGAAGGGAGTCGAAGGCGAAGCGCGACATGGCGAGGGCCCTGGAGAAGCTCAAGTGCAAGGGCAAGGGCGCTTCTGAGGCAGTGGCCCCTCGTCGTCGTGCTCCACGAGCGGAGCGAGCTCACTCCGACGGCGGGGTCGAGATGCTGAGGCCGAGGGTTGAGAGGAGGCCCGAAACATGGGCGTCGAAGAGGCCTCGGAGCGAGCACGCTGAACCCCGGCCCTCCGGCTTGATCTGTTGCGCACACGGAGATCCGTGCGAGCGCGGTCCCCTCGGTGATGACTTCTTGGACCGATTCGGGGACCGTCTGGTGTCCCGATGGGAGCAGGATCGCTCAGGGACCGGATTTCTAGGCCGATTGGCGAGGGCTATCGCCGGGGAGCTGAAGAAGTTCGTATCCAAGAGTCCGAGCCGCAGCCGTTCTTCCTCCGGGGGCGAGGGACAGTCCCGTGTAGGTGAGCAGCCGTTTGCGGGGCTCAGGGATGTCCACGTCAGTGAGCACTCGCTTGGGGGGCTCAGGGATATCCCGATCGAGAAAGCTGATGAACGGCACTCCGTGAGTCGTGCCTCCGGTGGTCACGTCGACGAGCCTGAGCCCTCCCAAGGCTCCCATCACTCTAGGTTGAGTGAGTTTGTTGACGAGATAGATAGGATGGGAGCGAGCTCAGATGAGGAAGTCACATGTGTCTCGACTAGGGAGAGACGCCCCTCAGCCTCTCTACTATCTCCATATGTCGTAGAGCGTCCCAAAAAGCGATCCTCTCCATATCAGAGGTTTAGGGAATCCGGACAGCCCCACGTGGAGATGAGCCGGACCGGGTTCTACCTTACACAGGAGATCTTCTCCACGATCGAGGACACGACGAAGTGCCTCACTGCTCTGGTAATTTTTTTACATGTTTTGTTTTGTTACTTTTACGGTTGATTTTGTTCTAATTAGGGTACTAATAAGATTATTTTGAAAATGATTACAGGACATAGACCTGTACACGGTCTACTGGCAACATAGACTCCAACAAGGGTACCGTCTTCTCGATGGTGTTAACAAACTGCACCACATAGTTCTGCCCCTTTCGTTTTACGTAAGTTCGTTTTCTCATTTTTCGTTTTCATTTGTTTCAATTTCCATATTCATGTATTTCAATTTGATAAAAAACCTAATAAAAACCATGTTTCAATTTCAAATAAATAAAGACACAACTCCGAGACGAGTACTTGAAGTTTCACCTCAACTCTTCGACTTGGGGGTTGGCAAACGAGACTTTGAAGTACACGCAATGGGAGATCCCCTACGATTTCATCAAGGGCTGGGAGGGGATTAACACGTACCAACCGTGGATCACCGACCAATATGTAAGTTTTTAATATCGTATAATGATTATATCGAATTTAATTCTTCGTATTGCTAAATCGTGTATTTTTTTTTCAGTTTCTCGTCGTTTGCCATGTCTCCTCCTCCCATTGGATCCTGTGTCGGGTGAACGTTCCTTGTTGGTGCATCGAGGTGTACGATTCCCACATGTACGAGGGAAATGAAAACCATCCACTCAGGCAATCACGGATCATCCAATGCTTGCCCTTGTCTCGCCTCTTCTCACGCCTCTTGGAGTACAATCCCCAATACTTCACGCGTGTCAACTCAAATGTCAAAAACTGGAAGACACGATTCATGGACATCCAGTTCGCCCCTCGGGAGTATCAATTCGTGTAACGCCCCGCATTTTCATAACACTACTTTAGTAGTTAAATTCGTAAATTGGATAAATAAGTTTAAACCTTAAGGGCTTAGAAAATTATATTCTCGACGAAGGTAGAATTTTCGTAAGAAAGACTCGTTATATTAGTCGTTTCTAATTAGAGGAATGACCCCTATAATTGGTTGATTAAAGAATATGATCACTTTAGTGATAAATCCATTGAGTAGTAACCTCAATTAGAAATCAAATAGTAATTTGATTAAACATTCCTATATTAAGAAATTATATTGTTAGAATTACAATAATGTCGACTTTACAATTCATAATTGATTTGTATGATTCAAAATCGAGCAAGAGACTACTTAATTTATATTATGGGCCGAGCCCATCGGTTCATGATCGAACCGTTAGATAACAATCGAACCAAACATTCGATTAATACATTAATGAATCAAAAACAGTAAATTAATAATAATAAACTCACATGTCAATAAAAATAATATCTGGAATAATTAATGATATTTCTAATTAAAAACAACAAGTAATTAAAGGATTACATGCATGTAGTCGTTGCTTGAGCCCAAAGAAAAAAAAAAAAAAAGGAAAAGAGAAAAGTGGCAGAGAAGGGACAGCAGCAGTAGAGTATCTCATCCAGTTTTTCTAGCTTCATTCTTCACCCCTACACCTTCTTGAGCCACAAGAAAAACAAAGATGCAGCAGCAGAGAAGGGGCAGAGAAGTGACAGCAGCAGCAGGGGATATTCTTTCCAGTTTTCCAGCTTCATTCTCCCCCCCTACACCATTCTTGAGCCCCAAGAAAAACAGCACCTTCCTCAACCTCTCCTTCAACTTGCAACCTGCAAAAAAAAAGATAAGATTAGAGAAGAAATCAGAAAGGAAGATCCTATCTCTTACAATTAACCTAGACTTGCAGAGAACAAAAAGGAAAATTAGTAGGTTAAGATAGAGGATCAACAGAAAATCAGTAGGTACAGGATGGAGCAGATTTTCCTCCAACCCTTACCATCACTTGATGTGCTACATTCATCACAAGATCAGCCTATAAATACCCCCCTCACCCCAACTAATTTCAGTTCCTTTCTTTCACTCTCAACTCACTAAAAACACTAGAGAATAGAGAAGCAGCAGCAGAGGATAGAAGAAGAAGGAAGGAGTGTGGTGAGCTAGCAACAACAGCACTACTAACACTAGTAAGTACCTAAAAGCCCCAAGTATCATTAAATCATGTTCAAGACTCAACCCATAAACAATAATATGAAATTTCAGTTTCACTTCAAAAACATGCTAAAACTAAGAAATTACCTATGAGCATGATTCTGAAAACCAAGCATGAGTTCAAGCATAATACGAAGCATGAAACGAATTCAACTATAATGACTCATAATATGAATTAAACACCTAGTTGCACAACATACAACATGTGTGTGTTTTCAGTTAATCAAAAATCGATCAACAGCCATAAATCACCACAAATTTTCGTATTTCAAAACTGAAATCTGAATATTAAGTTATATGTATATGTTACTCTCAAGAAAAACAGAGAATACTCATTCACAACAAGTCAAATGGAATAAATCCCCTACTGCCATACTAATCTAAGCCTAATAAGCTAGATGAACAAAAATTTAAGAAAAGAGGGAAAGGGCAGGCTTAGCTTATCTTCGGACTGACCATCTCTGGTCGGAATCCTTCGGCTTCGATGACGGAGCTGCTGGTCGAAGCTAGGCTGATAATCAAACAAAAACACAAATTATATTAATGTTTCAGCATATATAAAGAGAAGGAGCAGAGAGAGAGTTTTAGATAAAGAAGAAATAAGAGAGAAGAGAGGAGGGGGAAGGGAATGCAGAGGGGGAATCAACCCTTACCTCCGACAACAGCGTCAACGGCGGAGCTTCCAGGCGTGACAGCAACCGGCGGCGGACGGAGGCCCCTTCAGAGGCAGCATCTGCGACAGAGAGAGAGAGTCAAATGGAGAGAGAGATTCCGGTGGAAAGAGAGAGATAGAGAGAGGGAGAAGAAGAGGGGGCTGCCGCCGACGAAGAGGACGCCGGTGTCGCCAGCCTAGACGCCGGCGAGTGGTGTCGCGGCAGAGAGAAGTCCGAGAGAGAGGAGGTTAGGGCTCAGTCAAGAAAAGAGGCGCAAATGAGAATGGGGGTTAGGGTTTTCTGTATATTTATATGGATACGAACCGGGTCGGGTTCTGGTCCGGGTCGGGTCTCGGGCTAAACCCGTGGGTCTGAACCGGGTTAGTGGATCTGGGCCGAGTTCAGTGATTTGGGCCGAGTCCAGAACTTGGGCCGAGAATTTATTATTACTGGCCCAATTCAATTCAATTAATCTACGGACTTTACTTGTCCGGATTTAATTCTATTAATCGAATGATCGATTAATTTTTGAAGGATTATATTCTCGTAAAATACTCACGAGATCAATTAGTTAATTAATTATAAGGACGACCCGATTATTAAAAATCGGATTCGCTTGAGATTAATAAAAATGATTAAGATTATTCAACTTATGAATTTAATTAATTAAGATTAATTAAGTATTAAGCTATGCTTAGCTTTAAAATATGTCCTGAAGATTTGCGTAATTTTCGGGAATTAATTCGACAAATAAATGGTCTCGAATCATGGAAGAAACGATTCTGAATAATAAAAGATTATTCTATTATGAAAGATTTAAAGGATTCAAATCAATCTGTTAACCCTAACAGATTTATAAGATAGGAAAATATACTAGACGATTATTTTCCTATAGTAAGTTTTATTATAAGAATGTAGATTCTTATTATACCTTTATGAATAGGCGCGACTCGACAAGGTTTTTGACGTTGTTCGCCTATCAAGACCGGGCATATTCTACGCTTCAAGAGGTGGGCTTTCTTATACAAATAAAGTTATAGCATGTTCAGATTGAAAATATTATTTTTCAAATATTGTCATGTCATAAATGTTTTGATTTTGTATGATACCTATCTGTGTTGGCTTTGTCAATTTATATAATCGAATTCGGGTCGTAGTAAGATAGCTATCTTACTTGGACTAGTGTACACAATGTGACCGTGTGTCATCTTCGGGTTGGCCGGTCTAGGTATCGTGAGAGTGGCCACTCTCTCGATACCATAGGAACAGATATGGTAGATTACTAAAGAACTTAGTCTGCAGACACTTTTAGATCACAAGAACTATTTTAGTAAGCATAGGCTCTTTTCAATAAAACTCCTATGTCTTACTGTTGAATGACTTGACAATTATATATGTATGTTTTCGGCAATGTGCCCACTGAGTACTTTTGTACTCAGCCCTGCATATATTTCTAAATGTGCAGGTTGAACAAGATGGAATGGAGAGCCGGCTCAAGCTTTTGTCATCCTGAATCATATTAACTTGTTAGATTAAGACTTTCGGTAATGTGTGTCTTCATACATGCATTCCGTAAGACTTCCGCTGTGAAATATCGATAGATTTTAGTTGAGTATTCGAGTTGTGTAAACATATCGGACACATGTCTTTCTTTTCCTTAAAGGCTCGACGCCAATTGATATAATAAATACTTCCCACGCTTGTTCGGGTGGTTTCTTGCACTTTAATTACATTCCCCTTTCTATTCCCGCTTCTTTAATCCCATCCCTAGTCACGGGTTCCCGGCTTCACTATCCTTAGTAAAGTCCGGTCGTGACAGAGTGGTATCAGAGCACTTGGTTGCTCCGAAATCCGAGAGTCTTCTTCAGTCTTAGTCTAGTATTGATTCACTAGACTAGTCGAGTCTAATCAGTTGACAAAAGCTCGGCACTCCATCACATCGCGTTCAACGGGAAAAATGGTAAGTTCTTTTATTTAATAAAACTTGAAGCTTTAAGATAGAAGAGAACATAGTTAAGGTCAGAATCTAGATCACAAGGCTTTTCTCGAGAACATAGCTCACATGAAATAGCTACTTCTTGAGTTAACTTAGAATTAATGATTATCAAGAAACGAAAGTTTCTTTCGGCAAATGAAGATAAGAAGACAATGGCGTTGCTCAAGAGAAGGATGACTCCAAGAGACGTGCGCATGAAGATTTAAAGGAATGTCATTCAATTCAATGACATGGGCTTAGCCTTTATCGAATTGTTTAGAAAAGTAAACGACAAAAGTTTACTATTGTACACAATATACGATATGATAAACCATACATCGAAGATTATAATTCTAGCAACGTCTCATAATGAGATTATACCCATTAGAACTTCTCGGAAGTTTTGACATTAATATCTTGGAGAAGTCATGAATAAAAAGATTCAAGTAAGCAGAGCTCTAGCCCATCAATAGTAGTGAATATAAACATGAGAACCTCTCATGAGTTAATGAAGTCATAAAGAAAAATAATGTCACTATCTTCTCATTAAATAGAGAATTATTCTTAACGAATATAGAAATTGAAAGCATCAACAATGTCAGTTGACTAGCCAATAATAATCGAAGTACATTTGCAAGATCAGATTAAAGGATAACGTATGGAAATGCCCGACCACCAACAGTTCTAACTAAAGACCAAACCATAGTGCCATATAATACAATTATATTTTCAGCCTATGGTCAAACTATTATAAGGATCAACATCTAAAATAAATTTAGAATTTAGGGTTGGTTAAGATTAAACCGTAGCCTAACGTCCTAGTGCATAGACGCAATAGAATATTAGTGCCACTTAAGAGAAACCTTATTATGATAAGGCCACCTCGATTAATTGTTAGGGCATCACCCAAAGGGGCTTTGAAGATTAGTTTATAAAAGTTGTACATGAGTACTTATACTAAGAAGAATTATAAACATAATGATATAAAGGAGAATCTATCATGCTAAGAATGCGTTGTATTCTGATATCATATGTGAGCCCCTTGAAGCCAAGAAAAGTAAATTCCGTAAATTCGGAGTTCAAAAGATATTGAGTCGGGTCAAGAGTTTGCCCAACTTTGTAAAACTTCTTTTCATTTCCCGGGGATTTTCTGAGTCACTAAAGTAAGGAAATTTCTTGTGACTAAGATTGTGCTTATGCGGGACTGATCACCCCACATGATGTCAATCTCGGTAGCGTCTCCATCAGACAAGAAATAGGATGGGTATCGACAAAATGGGTGCCTCCCCCTAACCCTTGTCATTCCATTTCTACCCTCTGATTATTCCTTTCAAGCTTGTCAGATGTTTTATTGATAACACGTTTTGGTTACTTGTAGTATGCCAAAACGAACCATCGTTCTCATTTCTTTCATTTACATATCTTCTCATTCCACTTTGATCCAATTATTTTCGAAAGCAATACGATTAACTAGTCCATTTGCAAGTCATAAGCATGACCTAATGAATGATACCCTTAAGGGTACCCAAATGTATAAAAATGAGACTAGAGGAAATTAGATTGAGACTTCCAATAGGTGGAATGTGATTTAAGATTTGAAACATTGAGAGACAATATGGCCCTTAGTATGTTATGAAGTAGACCAATGGTTGATAAACAAGTAAAGATATCGATACAAGATCCAAGTAGGTAATGATATGATAATAGTTGGTTGATAGAGACCTTACGGAGACCAGGAAAGATTTCATAATTTTTAAAGAAGATGCTAGATAGTAAGTCAAGTGAAGTACTAAGTAAAGTTAAAAAAATTAGAAATGTAGGCACGGCAAGTGTCCCCAACAAATGCAATAATAAAGTTAGTAAAAAGTTTCTCCGCCCAAGCCTGAAAAGGATAATATAATAGCGATAAGAATAAAGAATAAAATATAGATCCTTGAGTTTAATAAACTAAGGATTCCATTAAGTGAAGTTCAAGGATAGCCCACGAGATAAATATTGGAAGTCCAATAAGTATTGAAAAGTGACTTAGACCACAAGCCATAAGGACATGGGCAAATGAAGTTTGAATAGATAGAATGACCCAGTCTTAATCGACATCATCCCTAATTTAAGGAGGATATGAGTCTAAAAAGGGTTCAGTCGAATCAAACTCAAACAAAGCTACTATCCCCAAGAAATAATATCAGATTAGATAGTAAGGTTAAGGTTGTTTAACAACACACATAATAATAATAATTATTATTATTACAATAAGATCCTTAGGTGATAATGTAATAAAGATAGATGTGAGAGGAAACAAGGAATATATGCATTTATGAAAGAATACCTTGTTCGATAAGGTTTAGAGAAAAGAGATGGAGGGTTCACAAGGAAAGGAGTATTGGCCATAGTAATTTTGATCTTTGAAAAAGAAAATAAAAGCAATAACTGATAGTTCATGAGTTAAATATTAACCATATACAAAATCAGTAGCATTGGAATGTGACTCCAATTATGAACACTAAGTGTGTGATTAAAATAGAATTAAAAGTATATTGAGCCATTTGTAATGTTGTCTCGAAATAGGAAAATGGTGACATATTATGATAGAACAAGAAAAGAAGTAAATTAGAGGAAGAGTGTACTATAAGCAGAATGAATTTTGAAGTGGATATAAACCTTAAAGCATGGGGATAAATCGATATCCATAAAATACAGCATCTAATACAATATGAGTCTATATAGTAACTAGTGGTATAGGTTGATGACCTATCCTGATTAAAATTTCTCCTACATCACGTGTTAGACACCTCGTAGGATATTAGTGTGGATCATGCCGAAATATTCTTCCACTAGAAATATAGTAAGCTTTGAATAACAAAATTTATGTTAGGTTTCCACAAGGGAGTAACTACACGTTACATAGAAATAAGAATACATGCCAGCAATTATAGACATGAGGTAAGAGTAAGAAATCTTGTTAATTATCGAGACATAGAAATGAAATGTAGCAAATAAGAAATGGGAGTAGTTACCTTATGCTAAGGAAGGTAATCTATAAGAAGCTTCTCCAGTCAAGAGGCTATACGAGATAAGTAGCATTTGAGATATTGACCAAGGGTTATAATAATACTCTAAGCTAAATGATTGATGAAAAATACGGGATAGGCACTGCTATCTAGAAGAGTATAAAGTAAGAGGATATGTACAATTTAAATTCACATAGTGGATGCGAAGATACATAACCAAGAATATAGTGTTATAGGCCGAGTTATGGCTTTAATGAATGACAACAACTTTGATATAAGCAAAAACAAAATTTATAGAGGTTCAGACATATTTCGACACGTTAGTCCTTATCAAAGGACAGGATGTCAATGAGATAGGAAAATTTTGCTAAGGTCTCAAAAATGTTAAAAGTCAAACGAAAGTTATATCGAAGGAAGCCTTAGTAGAAATGATATATATATATATATATATACGATTAACATATCAAGAGATGTCCTAATTAAAACTGATAAAATTTGGGCAAAGAAAAGATAAATAAATAGACGAACTCAAATAATTTTCGGTGTAAGGAACATTATAGATCCTTAAAAGCCCTTTTGGATTATAAGAATTTAGGTTCCAACTACCTTGAGAAATTAAAGGAGTTTATAAAAAGAAGTATTCAAGTAAAAGATGTCATGAGTGTGAGTACATGAGATAGCAAGAAGAGACAGAAAGAACGACCATGAATTGGCTATCAAGAAAAGAATGTTAAGTGACATAATTATTCCTAAGTCAAGGAGAAGGTGGCAATTATGCGTAGAAAAAAAAAAAATGGAGTTAAAGGATGTAGCATTGCTAAAGGAGGTAATTTATCTTACCCCGTCATTAGGACATAGATTAAGCGTGTAAAACGACATGCCCAAAAGTTTCTAAATCACTTTAAAACAAAAGGTTATTCGTCAGACAAAAAGCTAATAGCATATAGAAATTTATTTGTCTTAACGTAAATAAAATATAGTCGACTTATGTACATGATATCTAAGATAAGTCATGATTAAGTTCCGACTAAAGTGCTTTGCACAAGCTAGTGGAATCATGTACTCTAGTTGTGATAATGAGTAGAAGTTCTATATAAATCATGTGATCGACTAATGTAGTGACCAAAGCGATATAAAATAAGACAACTGAGCTAAAAAGCCCTACAATAAATCCTCGAATGATTTGAGAGAAAGAAACATAAAATTTTTTAGGAACAACACTTTACATTATATGTACAATGCTATAAGTTAAGAACGAAAGAAAATTTTGAGCCACTAGCGGGTCTCCACTCGAGAGTGAATCATTTAGAAAATGTCTGACCTTTAAGAGTTTTATGATTATACATTGGATATCAATGGTGAAGATACTATCGCCTCCTTGCCGAAGATCGGTTGACTATTTGAGAACAATCATAGGCAAACGTATGAGACATTACAGCTAGAAACTCTAAATTTAGAAATGAGGGGGCTAAAGATAAGACATTTATATTATGGTTCACAAATCAAGAATTAGTAATAATTGGTAACATAAAAGACTTACCTTGAACTTTAGAAGGATAGAAATCGACTCATGAAGGAAATAAAAATTTTAAATGGAAAATGAGGACCATAGAAATAATTCTACGACAAATACCAAAATAGTCAATGTGACGTTATGACACATATAGGTAAGGTATAGACCCTTACCGTACATAAAGAAAATAGGAATAAAGATGTTTGTACCTAAATGGTCCCAAGATGACTACCTCGTCTAACAAGTTAAAACGATGCTAGAAATAATGATACAAGAGTTGAGCAAATTATAGGAGTAAGCTCAAAGGTAGAGATTACCTAAGACCAAGAAGGAGTAAGCTCAAAGGTAGAGACTTCCTAAGACCAAGAAAAGTAGGCCTGAATACCCATGGACTAGCGTTCCAACTAATAATTAAATTTGGTTGAAAGATCTATAGAAATTATAACACTACAAAATGTGAGTAGTAATTTACGAAACCATAAAGGTGTCAAGAAGCTACATAAAATAGAAATTGGTACAAACCTACCATGGCATGAAATAAGTGTCAAGTAAGAGTAATCTAGGGTTAAAAGAAAAGGGTAGTACCCAAGGCCCAATAGAAGATATAGAAACACCTAAAGGATTACTAAAATAATGAGATTGACCACGGAGGTGGTAAAAGAATTCTAGAATAAACAATAGTTATAAGTTAACGGTGTCACATTAAGATAATCGCTAGAAGTAAAGAAAGAAGATTGTCGTGAGAATGCAACTAAACACATATGATATGACCCAGTATATGTTGCGTCAGGAAAACATAGGGGAAATTATGATGAAATACTATGAGCATTGAGAAAAGAAAATTTCTTCAAAATATCTTCATCAGAAAGACACAAGAGATGAATGTATATTTATACTCATAGTAAGATAGGAGATTAGTTAGGGTCTATTTAGGAAAATGTGGGATTTAGAAATCTCAGTGCTATACTTAGCACACCAGTTCACACTGGTTAGTTGTGTAATTCTAATCATTCGGAATTAGAAAAGAGATGAGGAAATATGTGGGACTTGGAAGAAAGTCAAAAGGGAGAACGAATGTAAGAATTCTCCAAGAGGTGGAGACAAGGATCTCCTATGCATGATAGTAGAAATAAAAGATTTATGTTCTCAAAGATTTAGCTATTGCTTCAGGTGTTAGTATAAGTCATGACCCAAAGAAATTATGAGTTAGAAAAGTTAATTCCTAAATGTTGTAGATGTATATCGTATACGTTGGGGGCGATAGAATAAATTTCAGAAGCGAAAACTTGACATGAACGAGATGCCAAATAGTCAGTGCTCGGCATAGATATATGACGGATCTAGATCCTTCAGCGAAAATACAAGATAACCGCGGTTAGGATATCCGAAACCTACTCCGACCCAGAGACAAGAACGATATCTGAAGAAATGAACGTTCGAACGTTAAACTAAGAAACTATATCCAGATAAATATGTACATAAGTTAATCCCATCGGTAAAGGTCTTTTAGGGACACCACGAGCAAGAACTAGTGATGTGGGAATGTGTTAAGTAAAATGAAAGGAAAGTGCCCAAAGTTATTTATACAAGATAAGCAAATTTCGGGACGAAATTTAATTTAAGGAGGATATGATGTAACGCCCCGCATTTTCATAACACTACTTTAGTAGTTAAATTCGTAAATTGGATAAATAAGTTTAAACCTTAAGGGCTTAGAAAATTCTATTCTCGACGAAGGTAGAATTTTCGTAAGAAAGACTCGTTATATTAGTCGTTTCTAATTAGAGGAATGACCCCTATAATTGGTTGATTAAAGAATATGATCACTTTAGTGATAAATCCATTGAGTAGTAACCTCAATTAGAAATCAAATAGTAATTTGATTAAACATTCCTATATTAAGAAATTATATTGTTAGAATTACAATAATGTCGACTTTACAATTCATAATTGATTTGTATGATTCAAAATCGAGCAAGAGACTAATTAATTTATATTATGGGCCGAGCCCATCGGTTCATGATCGAACCGTTAGATAACAATCGAACCAAACATTCGATTAATACATTAATGAATCAAAAACAGTAAATTAATAATAATAAACTCACATGTCAATAAAAATAATATCTGGAATAATTAATGATATTTCTAATTAAAAACAACAAGTAATTAAAGGATTACATGCATGTAGTCGTTGCTTGAGCCCAAAGAAAAAAAAAAAAAAAAGGAAAAGAGAAAAGTGGCAGAGAAGGGACAGCAGCAGTAGAGTATCTCATCCAGTTTTTCTAGCTTCATTCTTCACCCCTACACCTTCTTGAGCCACAAGAAAAACAAAGATGCAGCAGCAGAGAAGGGGCAGAGAAGTGACAGCAGCAGCAGGGGATATTCTTTCCAGTTTTCCAGCTTCATTCTCCCCCCCTACACCATTCTTGAGCCCCAAGAAAAACAGCACCTTCCTCAACCTTTCCTTCAACTTGCAACCTGCAAAAAAAAGATAAGATTAGAGAAGAAATCAGAAAGGGAGATCCTATCTCTTACAATTAACCTAGACTTGCAGAGAACAAAAAGGAAAATTAGTAGGATAAGATAGAGGATCAACAGAAAATCAGTAGGTACAGGATGGAGCAGATTTTCCTCCAACCCTTACCATCACTTGATGTGCTATATTCATCACAAGATCAGCCTATAAATACCCCCCTCACCCCAACTAATTTCAGTTCCTTTCTTTCACTCTCAACTCACTAAAAACACTAGAGAATAGAGAAGCAGCAGCAGAGGATAGAAGAAGAAGGAAGGAGTGTGGTGAGCTAGCAACAACAGCACTACTAACACTAGTAAGTACCTAAAAGCCCCAAGTATCATTAAATCATGTTCAAGACTCAACCCATAAACAATAATATGAAATTTCAGTTTCACTTCAAAAACATGCTAAAACTAAGAAATTACCTATGAGCATGATTATGAAAACCAAGCATGAGTTCAAGCATAATACGAAGCATGAAACGAATTCAACTATAATGACTCATAATATGAATTAAACACCTAGTTGCACAACATACAACATGTGTGTGTTTTCAGTTAATCAAAAAACGATCAACAGCCATAAATCACCACAAATTTTCGTATTTCAAAACTGAAATCTGAATATTAAGTTATATGTATATGTTACTCTCAAGAAAAACAGAGAATACTCATTCACAACAAGTCAAATGGAATAAATCCCCTACTGCCATACTAATCTAAGCCTAATAAGCTAGATGAACAAAAATTTAAGAAAAGAGGGAAAGGGCAGGCTTAGCTTATCTTCGGACTGACCATCTCTGGTCGGAATCCTTCGGCTTCGATGACGGAGCTGCTGGTCGAAGCTAGGCTGATAATCAAACAAAAACACAAATTATATTAATGTTTCAGCATATATAAAGAGAAGGAGCAGAGAGAGAGTTTTAGATAAAGAAGAAATAAGAGAGAAGAGAGGAGGGGGAAGGGAATGCAGAGGGGGAATCAACCCTTACCTCCGACAACAGCGTCAACGGCGGAGCTTCCAGGCGTGACAGCAACCGGCGGCGGACGGAGGCCCCTTCAGAGGCAGCATCTGCGACAGAGAGAGAGAGTCAAATGGAGAGAGAGATTCCGGTGGAAAGAGAGAGATAGAGAGAGGGAGAAGAAGAGGGGGCTGCCGCCGACGAAGAGGACGCCGGTGTCGGCAGCCTAGACGCCGGTGAGTGGTGTCGCGGCAGAGAGAAGTCCGAGAGAGAGGAGGTTAGGGCTCAGTCAAGAAAAGAGGCGCAAATGAGAATGGGGGTTAGGGTTTTCTGTATATTTATATGGATACGAACCGGGTCGGGTTCTGGTCCGGGTCGGGTCTCGGGCTAAACCCGTGGGTCTGAACCGGGTTAGTGGATCTGGGCCGAGTTCAGTGA
The DNA here is from genome assembly GCA_029379335.1 of Thymus mandschuricus. Classification (NCBI taxonomy): domain Eukaryota; kingdom Viridiplantae; phylum Streptophyta; class Magnoliopsida; order Lamiales; family Lamiaceae; genus Thymus; species Thymus mandschuricus. The sequence goes on along the minus strand of CM057073.1, from coordinate 37,853,468 downwards.
TTTGGGCCGAGTCCAGAACTTGGGCCGAGAATTTATTATTACTGGCCCAATTCAATTCAATTAATCTACGGACTTTACTTGTCCGGATTTAATTCTATTAATCGAATGATCGATTAATTTTTGAAGGATTATATTCTCGTAAAATACTCACGAGATCAATTAGTTAATTAATTATAAGGACGACCCGATTATTAAAAATCGGATTCGCTTGAGATTAATAAAAATGATTAAGATTATTCAACTTATGAATTTAATTAATTAAGATTAATTAAGTATTAAGCTATGCTTAGCTTCAAAATATGTCCTGAAGATTTGCGTAATTTTCGGGAATTAATTCGACAAATAAATGGTCTCGAATCATGGAAGAAACGATTCTGAATAATAAAAGATTATTCTATTATGAAAGATTTAAAGGATTCAAATCAATCTGTTAACCCTAACAGATTTATAAGATAGGAAAATATACTAGACGATTATTTTCCTATAGTAAGTTTTATTATAAGAATGTAGATTCTTATTATACCTTTATGAATAGGCGCGACTCGACAAGGTTTTTGACGTTGTTCGCCTATCAAGACCGGGCATATTCTACGCTTCAAGAGGTGGGCTTTCTTATACAAATAAAGTTATAGCATGTTCAGATTGAAAATATTATTTTTCAAATATTGTCATGTCATAAATGTTTTGATTTTGTATGATACCTATCTGTGTTGGCTTTGCCAATTTATATAATCGAATTCGGGTCGTAGTAAGATAGCTATCTTACTTGGACTAGTGTACACAATGTGACCGTGTGTCATCTTCGGGTTGGCCGGTCTAGGTATCGTGAGAGTGGCCACTCTCTCGATACCATAGGAACAGATATGGTAGATTACTAAAGAACTTAGTCTGCAGACACTTTTAGATCACAAGAACTATTTTAGTAAGCATAGGCTCTTTTCAATAAAACTCCTATGTCTTACTGTTGAATGACTTGACAATTATATATGTATGTTTTCGGCAATGTGCCCACTGAGTACTTTTGTACTCAGCCCTGCATATATTTCTAAATGTGCAGGTTGAACAAGATGGAATGGAGAGCCGGCTCAAGCTTTTGTCATCCTGAATCATATTAACTTGTTAGATTAAGACTTTCGGTAATGTGTGTCTTCATACATGCATTCCGTAAGACTTCCGCTGTGAAATATCGATAGATTTTAGTTGAGTATTCGAGTTGTGTAAACATATCGGACACATGTCTTTCTTTTCCTTAAAGGCTCGACGCCAATTGATATAATAAATACTTCCCACGCTTGTTCGGGTGGTTTCTTGCACTTTAATTACATTCCCCTTTCTATTCCCGCTTCTTTAATCCCATCCCTAGTCACGGGTTCCCGGCTTCACTATCCTTAGTAAAGTCCGGTCGTGACAGAGTGGTATCAGAGCACTTGGTTGCTCCGAAATCCGAGAGTCTTCTTCAGTCTTAGTCTAGTATTGATTCACTAGACTAGTCGAGTCTAATCAGTTGACAAAAGCTCGGCACTCCATCACATCGCGTTCAACGGGAAAAATGGTAAGTTCTTTTATTTAATAAAACTTGAAGCTTTAAGATAGAAGAGAACATAGTTAAGGTCAGAATCTAGATCACAAGGCTTTTCTCGAGAACATAGCTCACATGAAATAGCTACTTCTTGAGTTAACTTAGAATTAATGATTATCAAGAAACGAAAGTTTCTTTCGGCAAATGAAGATAAGAAGACAATGGCGTTGCTCAAGAGAAGGATGACTCCAAGAGACGTGCGCATGAAGATTTAAAGGAATGTCATTCAATTCAATGACATGGGCTTAGCCTTTATCGAATTGTTTAGAAAAGTAAACGACAAAAGTTTACTATTGTACACAATATACGATATGATAAACCATACATCGAAGATTATAATTCTAGCAACGTCTCATAATGAGATTATACCCATTAGAACTTCTCGGAAGTTTTGACATTAATATCTTGGAGAAGTCATGAATAAAAAGATTCAAGTAAGCAGAGCTCTAGCCCATCAATAGTAGTGAATATAAACATGAGAACCTCTCATGAGTTAATGAAGTCATAAAGAAAAATAATGTCACTATCTTCTCATTAAATAGAGAATTATTCTTAACGAATATAGAAATTGAAAGCATCAACAATGTCAGTTGACTAGCCAATAATAATCGAAGTACATTTGCAAGATCAGATTAAAGGATAACGTATGGAAATGCCCGACCACCAACAGTTCTAACTAAAGACCAAACCATAGTGCCATATAATACAATTATATTTTCAGCCTATGGTCAAACTATTATAAGGATCAACATCTAAAATAAATTTAGAATTTAGGGTTGGTTAAGATTAAACCGTAGCCTAACGTCCTAGTGCATAGACGCAATAGAATATTAGTGCCACTTAAGAGAAACCTTATTATGATAAGGCCACCTCGATTAATTGTTAGGGCATCACCCAAAGGGGCTTTGAAGATTAGTTTATAAAAGTTGTACATGAGTACTTATACTAAGAAGAATTATAAACATAATGATATAAAGGAGAATCTATCATGCTAAGAATGCGTTGTATTCTGATATCATATGTGAGCCCCTTGAAGCCAAGAAAAGTAAATTCCGTAAATTCGGAGTTCAAAAGATATTGAGTCGGGTCAAGAGTTTGCCCAACTTTGTAAAACTTCTTTTCATTTCCCGGGGATTTTCTGAGTCACTAAAGTAAGGAAATTTCTTGTGACTAAGATTGTGCTTATGCGGGACTGATCACCCCACATGATGTCAATCTCGGTAGCGTCTCCATCAGACAAGAAATAGGATGGGTATCGACAAAATGGGTGCCTCCCCCTAACCCTTGTCATTCCATTTCTACCCTCTGATTATTCCTTTCAAGCTTGTCAGATGTTTTATTGATAACACGTTTTGGTTACTTGTAGTATGCCAAAACGAACCATCGTTCTCATTTCTTTCATTTACATATCTTCTCATTCCACTTTGATCCAATTATTTTCGAAAGCAATACGATTAACTAGTCCATTTGCAAGTCATAAGCATGACCTAATGAATGATACCCTTAAGGGTACCCAAATGTATAAAAATGAGACTAGAGGAAATTAGATTGAGACTTCCAATAGGTGGAATGTGATTTAAGATTTGAAACATTGAGAGACAATATGGCCCTTAGTATGTTATGAAGTAGACCAATGGTTGATAAACAAGTAAAGATATCGATACAAGATCCAAGTAGGTAATGATATGATAATAGTTGGTTGATAGAGACCTTACGGAGACCAGGAAAGATTTCATAATTTTTAAAGAAGATGCTAGATAGTAAGTCAAGTGAAGTACTAAGTAAAGTTAAAAAAATTAGAAATGTAGGCACGGCAAGTGTCCCCAACAAATGCAATAATAAAGTTAGTAAAAAGTTTCTCCGCCCAAGCCTGAAAAGGATAATATAATAGCGATAAGAATAAAGAATAAAATATAGATCCTTGAGTTTAATAAACTAAGGATTCCATTAAGTGAAGTTCAAGGATAGCCCACGAGATAAATATTGGAAGTCCAATAAGTATTGAAAAGTGACTTAGACCACAAGCCATAAGGACATGGGCAAATGAAGTTTGAATAGATAGAATGACCCAGTCTTAATCGACATCATCCCTAATTTAAGGAGGATATGAGTCTAAAAAGGGTTCAGTCGAATCAAACTCAAACAAAGCTACTATCCCCAAGAAATAATATCAGATTAGATAGTAAGGTTAAGGTTGTTTAACAACACACATAATAATAATTATTATTATTATTACAATAAGATCCTTAGGTGATAATGTAATAAAGATAGATGTGAGAGGAAACAAGGAATATATGCATTTATGAAAGAATACCTTGTTCGATAAGGTTTAGAGAAAAGAGATGGAGGGTTCACAAGGAAAGGAGTATTGGCCATAGTAATTTTGATCTTTGAAAAAGAAAATAAAAGCAATAACTGATAGTTCATGAGTTAAATATTAACCATATACAAAATCAGTAGCATTGGAATGTGACTCCAATTATGAACACTAAGTGTGTGATTAAAATAGAATTAAAAGTATATTGAGCCATTTGTAATGTTGTCTCGAAATAGGAAAATGGTGACATATTATGATAGAACAAGAAAAGAAGTAAATTAGAGGAAGAGTGTACTATAAGCAGAATGAATTTTGAAGTGGATATAAACCTTAAAGCATGGGGATAAATCGATATCCATAAAATACAGCATCTAATACAATATGAGTCTATATAGTAACTAGTGGTATAGGTTGATGACCTATCCTGATTAAAATTTCTCCTACATCACGTGTTAGACACCTCGTAGGATATTAGTGTGGATCATGCCGAAATATTCTTCCACTAGAAATATAGTAAGCTTTGAATAACAAAATTTATGTTAGGTTTCCACAAGGGAGTAACTACACGTTACATAGAAATAAGAATACATGCCAGCAATTATAGACATGAGGTAAGAGTAAGAAATCTTGTTAATTATCGAGACATAGAAATGAAATGTAGCAAATAAGAAATGGGAGTAGTTACCTTATGCTAAGGAAGGTAATCTATAAGAAGCTTCTCCAGTCAAGAGGCTATACGAGATAAGTAGCATTTGAGATATTGACCAAGGGTTATAATAATACTCTAAGCTATATGATTGATGAAAAATACGGGATAGGCACTGCTATCTAGAAGAGTATAAAGTAAGAGGATATGTACAATTTAAATTCACATAGTGGATGCGAAGATACATAACCAAGAATATAGTGTTATAGGCCGAGTTATGGCTTTAATGAATGACAACAACTTTGATATAAGCAAAAACAAAATTTATAGAGGTTCAGACATATTTCGACACGTTAGTCCTTATCAAAGGACAGGATGTCAATGAGATAGGAAAATTTTGCTAAGGTCTCAAAAATGTTAAAAGTCAAACGAAAGTTATATCGAAGGAAGCCTTAGTAGAAATGATATATATATATATATATATATATATATATATATATATACGATTAACATATCAAGAGATGTCCTAATTAAAACTGATAAAATTTGGGCAAAGAAAAGATAAATAAATAGACGAACTCAAATAATTTTCGGTGTAAGGAACATTATAGATCCTTAAAAGCCCTTTTGGATTATAAGAATTTAGGTTCCAACTACCTTGAGAAATTAAAGGAGTTTATAAAAAGAAGTATTCAAGTAAAAGATGTCATGAGTGTGAGTACATGAGATAGCAAGAAGAGACAGAAAGAACGACCATGAATTGGCTATCAAGAAAAGAATGTTAAGTGACATAATTATTCCTAAGTCAAGGAGAAGGTGGCAATTATGCGTAGAAAAAAAAAATGGAGTTAAAGGATGTAGCATTGCTAAAGGAGGTAATTTATCTTACCCCGTCATTAGGACATAGATTAAGCGTGTAAAACGACATGCCCAAAAGTTTCTAAATCACTTTAAAACAAAAGGTTATTCGTCAGACAAAAAGCTAATAGCATATAGAAATTTATTTGTCTTAACGTAAATAAAATAAAGTCGACTTATGTACATGATATCTAAGATAAGTCATGATTAAGTTCCGACTAAAGTGCTTTGCACAAGCTAGTGGAATCATGTACTCTAGTTGTGATAATGAGTAGAAGTTCTATATAAATCATGTGATCGACTAATGTAGTGACCAAAGCGATATAAAATAAGACAACTGAGCTAAAAAGCCCTACAATAAATCCTCGAATGATTTGAGAGAAAGAAACATAAAATTTTTTAGGAACAACACTTTACATTATATGTACAATGCTATAAGTTAAGAACGAAAGAAAATTTTGAGCCACTAGCGGGTCTCCACTCGAGAGTGAATCATTTAGAAAATGTCTGACCTTTAAGAGTTTTATGATTATACATTGGATATCAATGGTGAAGATACTATCGCCTCCTTGCCGAAGATCGGTTGACTATTTGAGAACAATCATAGGCAAACGTATGAGACATTACAGCTAGAAACTCTAAATTTAGAAATGAGGGGGGCTAAAGATAAGACATTTATATTATGGTTCACAAATCAAGAATTAGTAAGAATTGGTAACATAAAAGACTTACCTTGAACTTTAGGAGGATAGAAATCGACTCATGAAGGAAATAAAAATTTTAAATGGAAAATGAGGACCATAGAAATAATTCTACGACAAATACCAAAATAGTCAATGTGACGTTATGACACATATAGGTAAGGTATAGACCCTTACCGTACATAAAGAAAATAGGAATAAAGATGTTTGTACCTAAATGGTCCCAAGATGACTACCTCGTCTAACAAGTTAAAACGATGCTAGAAATAATGATACAAGAGTTGAGCAAATTATAGGAGTAAGCTCAAAGGTAGAGATTACCTAAGACCAAGAAGGAGTAAGCTCAAAGGTAGAGACTACCTAAGACCAAGAAAAGTAGGCCTGAATACCCATGGACTAGCGTTCCAACTAATAATTAAATTTGGTTGAAAGATCTATAGAAATTATAACACTACAAAATGTGAGTAGTAATTTACGAAACCATAAAGGTGTCAAGAAGCTACATAAAATAGAAATTGGTACAAACCTACCATGGCATGAAATAAGTGTCAAGTAAGAGTAATCTAGGGTTAAAAGAAAAGGGTAGTACCCAAGGCCCAATAGAAGATATAGAAACACCTAAAGGATTACTAAAATAATGAGATTGACCACGGAGGTGGTAAAAGAATTCTAGAATAAACAATAGTTATAAGTTAACGGTGTCACATTAAGATAATCGCTAGAAGTAAAGAAAGAAGATTGTCGTGAGAATGCAACTAAACACATATGATATGACCCAGTATATGTTGCGTCAGGAAAACATAGGGGAAATTATGATGAAATACTATGAGCATTGAGAAAAGAAAATTTCTTCAAAATATCTTCATCAGAAAGACACAAGAGATGAATGTATATTTATACTCATAGTAAGATAGGAGATTAGTTAGGGTCTATTTAGGAAAATGTGGGATTTAGAAATCTCAGTGCTATACTTAGCACACCAGTTCACACTGGTTAGTTGTGTAATTCTAATCATTCGGAATTAGAAAAGAGATGAGGAAATATGTGGGACTTGGAAGAAAGTCAAAAGGGAGAACGAATGTAAGAATTCTCCAAGAGGTGGAGACAAGGATCTCCTATGCATGATAGTAGAAATAAAAGATTTATGTTCTCAAAGATTTAGCTATTGCTTCAGGTGTTAGTATAAGTCATGACCCAAAGAAATTATGAGTTAGAAAAGTTAATTCCTAAATGTTGTAGATGTATATCGTATACGTTGGGGGCGATAGAATAAATTTCAGAAGCGAAAACTTGACATGAACGAGATGCCAAATAGTCAGTGCTCGGCATAGATATATGACGGATCTAGATCCTTCAGCGAAAATACAAGATAACCGCGGTTAGGATATCCGAAACCTACTCCGACCCAGAGACAAGAACGATATCTGAAGAAATGAACGTTCGAACGTTAAACTAAGAAACTATATCCAGATAAATATGTACATAAGTTAATCCCATCGGTAAAGGTCTTTTAGGGACACCACGAGCAAGAACTAGTGATGTGGGAATGTGTTAAGTAAAATGAAAGGAAAGTGCCCAAAGTTATTTATACAAGATAAGCAAATTTCGGGACGAAATTTAATTTAAGGAGGATATGATGTAACGCCCCGCATTTTCATAACACTACTTTAGTAGTTAAATTCGTAAATTGGATAAATAAGTTTAAACCTTAAGGGCTTAGAAAATTCTATTCTCGACGAAGGTAGAATTTTCGTAAGAAAGACTCGTTATATTAGTCGTTTCTAATTAGAGGAATGACCCCTATAATTGGTTGATTAAAGAATATGATCACTTTAGTGATAAATCCATTGAGTAGTAACCTCAATTAGAAATCAAATAGTAATTTGATTAAACATTCCTATATTAAGAAATTATATTGTTAGAATTACAATAATGTCGACTTTACAATTCATAATTGATTTGTATGATTCAAAATCGAGCAAGAGACTAATTAATTTATATTATGGGCCGAGCCCATCGGTTCATGATCGAACCGTTAGATAACAATCGAACCAAACATTCGATTAATACATTAATGAATCAAAAACAGTAAATTAATAATAATAAACTCACATGTCAATAAAAATAATATCTGGAATAATTAATGATATTTCTAATTAAAAACAACAAGTAATTAAAGGATTACATGCATGTAGTCGTTGCTTGAGCCCAAAGAAAAAAAAAAAAAAAAAAAAAAGGAAAAGAGAAAAGTGGCAGAGAAGGGACAGCAGCAGTAGAGTATCTCATCCAGTTTTTCTAGCTTCATTCTTCACCCCTACACCTTCTTGAGCCACAAGAAAAACAAAGATGCAGCAGCAGAGAAGGGGCAGAGAAGTGACAGCAGCAGCAGGGGATATTCTTTCCAGTTTTCCAGCTTCATTCTCCCCCCCTACACCATTCTTGAGCCCCAAGAAAAACAGCACCTTCCTCAACCTTTCCTTCAACTTGCAACCTGCAAAAAAAAGATAAGATTAGAGAAGAAATCAGAAAGGGAGATCCTATCTCTTACAATTAACCTAGACTTGCAGAGAACAAAAAGGAAAATTAGTAGGATAAGATAGAGGATCAACAGAAAATCAGTAGGTACAGGATGGAGCAGATTTTCCTCCAACCCTTACCATCACTTGATGTGCTATATTCATCACAAGATCAGCCTATAAATACCCCCCTCACCCCAACTAATTTCAGTTCCTTTCTTTCACTCTCAACTCACTAAAAACACTAGAGAATAGAGAAGCAGCAGCAGAGGATAGAAGAAGAAGGAAGGAGTGTGGTGAGCTAGCAACAACAGCACTACTAACACTAGTAAGTACCTAAAAGCCCCAAGTATCATTAAATCATGTTCAAGACTCAACCCATAAACAATAATATGAAATTTCAGTTTCACTTCAAAAACATGCTAAAACTAAGAAATTACCTATGAGCATGATTATGAAAACCAAGCATGAGTTCAAGCATAATACGAAGCATGAAACGAATTCAACTATAATGACTCATAATATGAATTAAACACCTAGTTGCACAACATACAACATGTGTGTGTTTTCAGTTAATCAAAAATCGATCAACAGCCATAAATCACCACAAATTTTCGTATTTCAAAACTGAAATCTGAATATTAAGTTATATGCATATGTTACTCTCAAGAAAAACAGAGAATACTCATTCACAACAAGTCAAATGGAATAAATCCCCTACTGCCATACTAATCTAAGCCTAATAAGCTAGATGAACAAAAATTTAAGAAAAGAGGGAAAGGGCAGGCTTAGCTTATCTTCGGACTGACCATCTCTGGTCGGAATCCTTCGGCTTCGATGACGGAGCTGCTGGTCGAAGCTAGGCTGATAATCAAACAAAAACACAAATTATATTAATGTTTCAGCATATATAAAGAGAAGGAGCAGAGAGAGAGTTTTAGATAAAGAAGAAATAAGAGAGAAGAGAGGAGGGGGAAGGGAATGCAGAGGGGGAATCAACCCTTACCTCCGACAACAGCGTCAACGGCGGAGCTTCCAGGCGTGACAGCAACCGGCGGCGGACGGAGGCCCCTTCAGAGGCAGCATCTGCGACAGAGAGAGAGAGTCAAATGGAGAGAGAGATTCCGGTGGAAAGAGAGAGATAGAGAGAGGGAGAAGAAGAGGGGGCTGCCGCCGACGAAGAGGACGCCGGTGTCGGCAGCCTAGACGCCGGTGAGTGGTGTCGCGGCAGAGAGAAGTCCGAGAGAGAGGAGGTTAGGGCTCAGTCAAGAAAAGAGGCGCAAATGAGAATGGGGGTTAGGGTTTTCTGTATATTTATATGGATACGAACCGGGTCGGGTTCTGGTCCGGGTCGGGTCTCGGGCTAAACCCGTGGGTCTGAACCGGGTTAGTGGATCTGGGCCGAGTTCAGTGATTTGGGCCGAGTCCAGAACTTGGGCCGAGAATTTATTATTACTGGCCCAATTCAATTCAATTAATCTACGGACTTTACTTGTCCGGATTTAATTCTATTAATCGAATGATCGATTAATTTTTGAAGGATTATATTCTCGTAAAATACTCACGAGATCAATTAGTTAATTAATTATAAGGACGACCCGATTATTAAAAATCGGATTCGCTTGAGATTAATAAAAATGATTAAGATTATTCAACTTATGAATTTAATTAATTAAGATTAATTAAGTATTAAGCTATGCTTAGCTTTAAAATATGTCCTGAAGATTTGCGTAATTTTCGGGAATTAATTCGACAAATAAATGGTCTCGAATCATGGAAGAAACGATTCTGAATAATAAAAGATTATTCTATTATGAAAGATTTAAAGGATTCAAATCAATCTGTTAACCCTAACAGATTTATAAGATAGGAAAATATACTAGACGATTATTTTCCTATAGTAAGTTTTATTATAAGAATGTAGATTCTTATTATACCTTTATGAATAGGCACGACTCGACAAGGTTTTTGACGTTGTTCGCCTATCAAGACCGGGCATATTCTACGCTTCAAGAGGTGGGCTTTCTTATACAAATAAAGTTATAGCATGTTCAGATTGAAAATATTATTTTTCAAATATTGTCATGTCATAAATGTTTTGATTTTGTATGATACCTATCTGTGTTGGCTTTGCCAATTTATATAATCGAATTCGGGTCCTAGTAAGATAGCTATCTTGCTTGGACTAGTGTACACAATGTGACCGTGTGTCATCTTCGGGTTGGCCGGTCTAGGTATCGTGAGAGTGGCCACTCTCTCGATACCATAGGAACAGATATGGTAGATTACTAAAGAACTTAGTCTGCAGACACTTTTAGATCACAAGAACTATTTTAGTAAGCATAGGCTCTTTTCAATAAAACTCCTATGTCTTACTGTTGAATGGCTTGACAATTATATATGTATGTTTTCGGCAATGTGCCCACTGAGTACTTTTGACTCAGCCCTGCATATATTTCTAAATGTGCAGGTTGAACAAGATGGAATGGAGAGCCGGCTCAAGCTTTTGTCATCCTGAATCATATTAACTTGTTAGATTAAGACTTTCGGTAATGTGTGTCTTCATACATGCATTCCGTAAGACTTCAGCTGTGAAATATCGATAGATTTTAGTTGAGTATTCGAGTTGTGTAAACATATCGGACACATGTCTTTCTTTTCCTTAAAGGCTCGACGCCAATTGATATAATAAATACTTCCCACGCTTGTTCGGGTGGTTTCTTGCACTTTAATTACATTCCCCTTTCTATTCCCGCTTCTTTAATCCCATCCCTAGTCACGGGTTCCCGGCTTCACTATCCTTAGTAAAGTCCAGTCGTGACAATTCGTCCAAAACGATGGCGTGAGTTGTGGCGTGTACACGTGCATGTATTTGGACTTGCTCCTTGGGAACCATAAGCTATACCGTGGTGACGAGAAATTGGTCGTGAAAAAATTTCAAAATAAGATGGCTTCGAGAATTTTCATGATTTCGAAGGGATGGAGGAATTGGTGACAAATTGTATTTTTTTTCGAATATTGAATGATTTTGATGCTTATTTAGATTTGTGAATTGTTGAATTCGAATGATGTTTCTTGTTAATAGATTTGTTTGAATTTGATTTTGTTCGAATGATGTTGATGTTGGTCATTACAAGTGAAGAATCGAAAATTGTCAAATGGTGGAAAAATTGTATTTAACATTTTTTGGCCAATTTTCCACAAACCCTCGGCAGAGTACACGGTTGAATGGGCAATTCAACCGTGTACACAAGAACTGTACTTGTGTACCCTAGTCGTGTACATAAGAACCCCTTTTTTTTTTTTTTTTTTTTTTGATTTTTCGATTCGTGGGGCTCAATTGAGTTGGAATCACTGTTACTTTCATACATTGTGCAATCTTATGATTCGAGCACGTTACGTGAATTACACATTTGAAAGAACATTACGTTCGTAAGTTAGTTCTAGATCAAACGTAACCTTAGTAGTTAGACTATATAAGTGACACTCACTCTATACTTCATACTTACATAAAATATCCTTCGTTTAAATTGATTTTTGGCTTAATTATGACATAACTTACGTTATTTCACGTTTACAAAACTTAATAGACTCGAGATACACGAGAAAATCAAACGAAACACGAGAATTTCGCAAATTTAGGCTTAATTTGGACTTTTTAGGCTTAATTTTGACTTCTCACGAAAAGGGTACACGCTATTTTTCAATTTAAATCGTGTAGAGTCAACATTCGTGTAGAGGGCATTGACTTTTATTTAATTTTGACTTTGTTGACCTTACACGATTGAATTGGATTTCCAATCGTGTATACACGATTGAAAACATCATTCAATCGTGTAAAGTCAATGACAATTTTGACTTTTTTTTTTTTACTTCACACGATTAATACTCGAATTTAACCGTGTACACACGTTTAAATCAACAATATTGTCGTGTATTTGGCCGAAGGTTTCCCTTTTTTTAACACAAAAACATTCAATTTTCACCAAATGATCAACTCAAACAAAATCTAATATGTTTACATCCAATAACATTCTTAAACATCCAAAAACGTTCATTAACATCTAAAAATGTCAATTTGGTTAAAATAAAAATATAATCAAGCATCGGTATCGTACGGACATCGGGGCCTAGTATGCTCCTTGCTCTTGCAAATGCTACATTTTTTCTTACCTCTAGGACGTCGAGGAGGAGCATTTAGATCAACTCCGCTAATGGGAAGCGGGGCTTGGCAACTCCGTCGTTTGTGCCCGTATTGTCCGCATCTTGAACACCTTTGACGATTCGTTGAGGAGGATCCTTCAACAGCCGATCGAGCTCTCGCCATCGGTGGTCGTCCAGCTGGCCTCTCGACAAGCGGGGGTAGCACGATCCATCGTGAAATAAATTCGGGAACACTCCACTTCTCGGGATGAGGAACCGGCTGAATCTGAGGAGAATACGTAGCAACTAACGTGGATTGCCTGAAATAATGGCTCACGTAGTCAGTTGCCCGCCCACCGGAATGCCTGTAACAACATTCAAAAACGCTTAGAGATCCGATTGAAATAACACAAGCATGAAACTAAAATAATTGGAATCACTAGGCGTATCTTATCGCCGCACAAGCGTGTCGACAAGGGATGCCGTCTAACTCAAACTCACGGCATTCGCAAGTCGAGTTTTGGAGGTCGACGAGGTAAGTCTGTTTTTCACCTTCGACTCTCCAAAGGGTGGGCGTAGGCGTTCCTCTAATGGAGTAGCGACGGCCCCATTCCGACGATGCCGACATCTTCGTATATGCCTTCTCCGTGAGTTCATGTTGCCGAGCTAGGGCACTAGTCCGATGTTCGTCGAACCACTTCTCGACGACTATCCGATACACCTCGATCATGGCACATATCGGGAGTCTCCGAGCCCACAACAACCGAGCATTCATGGTCTCGGCGGGATTCGACGTCATGAAGCTCGTACGTCGGACGGGACACTTGCACCTCGCCCACCTCGGGAGGCCAACGTCGCTCAACCGCCTGTAGATCCCGCCTCCCTCCCTGCTTAGGTCCCTCAGATTCCCCCAATATTCATCGAATTGGGAATCTCGATAGGCATAGGCTGCAGACTCGAATATAGCCCCCGCATGCCTCCCGTACCTAACGAAATTCCTCTGGAGGTGAACGAAGCAGAGACCGTGAGCAGCATGTGGAAAGACGGAGTCGATCGCATTTGCGATGCTCACATGCTGATCGGATACGATCAACAAGTCCGAGGGCGCCCCGAAACTCTCTTTCACTTTGGCCAAAAACCACCTCCAAGAATCGTCATTCTCCTTGGGGCCGAATCCAATGGCAAGGGGGAACACTTGCTCGTTCCCGTCTTTCGTCACCGCCACAAAGAGCATCCCATTATTCTTCCCCTTCAAGTGCGCCCCGTCTACTACGATCACGGGGCGTAGCAAACCATTTACGAATGCGTCGATGGACGGACCAAAGGCAAGGTAGAAGTAGTTCAGACGGTTGGTGACGTGGGAGGTGCGGATGTCGTACTCGGTGCCCGGATTCATCTCCTTCAAAAGGTAGAGGTAAGAAGGGAGCCTCTGATAAGACTCGTCGAAGCTCTATAGCGACGTTCCTAGCACGGAGAGCGAACGGGTAGTCAATCTGAATGCCGTACTCACTCCGTAGCTCCTCCACCATCTCCTTCGGCTTCAACACTGCGCCCTCGGTGATCAATCGACGAGCGTAGAATGCTCCTAATACCATGGCCGGCACCTGTCGTTTGTTGTTCGAATTTAAATCAACTAGACACGTGTGATCGGCCACGTACTTGTTGATCTTCCAAATCCCGCCTTTCTGCGTTGCATTCAACTTGAACTCGCAATCCTTCCCCGAAGTGCACCTAAAACCCACACGGTCTTTGTCGGAACGAGGGATACAATACTCCTTCCGGAGATCCATGTGCAGCAATCCGACGGCTATATGCAAGTCATCCTTCTTCTTGAAGTATCCGTCCTTTCGCAACTGACCCAAGGCCGGTGCCAAGTCGGGATCGATCCATCCTAAAGGGAGCGCGGTGTCTAGATCGACGTGCGGTATCAACCAATGTCGAACAGCCTCCTCGTTAGCGCGAGCACGAGCTTCATCGTCGCGGGGCTCTTGGTTTTGTGAGTGCATGCTACGAAGCCCGATAACCCTATCAATATGGCCGGGCTCGCGGATCCATGCTCCGAATTCAGCCGTTAGGCTCTCAAGTAATTGGGATCGTTCCTCCACATTCCTTGCTTCCTCGCCCTCGGACTCGAGAGACTCTTCTTCCGACTCCGGCTCTTCTTCGTCGCGTACTTCGGATTCAAATGCATTCGATCTCGGGATCGGCTCCTCTTCGACGCTATAGTTCTGAAAAATCGTCGATCGTTGGGTAGTATGGGCTGCCCGATTTGCTCTACTAATGACGTAGATCGTCGACATCTCCCTTCTCGCGATGCACATTCTTAGCAAATCCCCGGTGCTCTTTAAAACGGCCTTCACCGTCTCCCGCTCGTTGAGGTTCGTCAAGTGGAATAGCAAGTAAAGTTGAACGTCTCGCAATACGTTTTCATAGCTCAAACTCGATATGGGATAAGTGACGAGAAAAGAGTCTCCTCCTACGTACGATATTCCCTCCCAACGACCACTATGACGGATAAGAATTCTCTGATCACCCATCTCCATCTGTACAAAAAAAAAAAAAAAAAAAAAACAAATTAATAATCTGCAAAAATTTTGTTCTTAATTACACGGTTAAAGTGTTGATTTAACCGTGTATACACGGCCAAATGTACCAAAATGTCATGTAAAGTCAACAATTTTGACTTTCAACCGTTGACTTTGTTGACTTTACACGACAAATAAGGTGTTTCTACCGTGTATACACGGTTGATTTCAACTTTCAACCGTGTACTTAAGAACACAAAACTTTTCTTCTTTTTTTTCGCATATTATAAATAATAGTTAGAGAAAATAGAATATTCCCTTGGTATTTGTCTCTAAAAAACGCCTTGAATCGATTCCAAAATTTCCAGAAATTCGAGAAACCCTATAAATATTCTCTCTCAACAATTTTTTCAAATTTAGTGTTGTGATGAAATGAATTATGTCTATGCTATTGCTATTGTTTTCTAACTTTTTCTGATTTTTCAATTAATGTTATGCTAACAACCTCTACTTTTAATCAATTTCACAGATTTGGTTGTTGAAAGTAAATAAATGCAATTTCCTATTTTTAAAAAAAATTACACGCCAATTTCTCTCAAATTACCTGATGTCGTGTATGTCGTGTATGAGAAAGGTAATTAATTGGTTGAAAGATAATTTATTATTATTGTTGGGAATTGTTAAGGACTAAATTGTTAAGGGGGAACTTCATGGGACATTTGATAAATGAAGTCATTTGTTTTGATTAGATCCCAAAACCCCAAGCGTCCTTTTCCCAAGCGACCCATTTTGATGTAGTTAATAGGTTAGAATTTTTCTAAGCCTACACTGTTAGGATGGCTCTTTTATTTTACTTAGATTAGGCTTCAAAAGTTCAAGTGAAGGCCACTCGCTTGAGTGTGTTTTCCAAAGCGAAGCGAGTCAAGCAAGCTGAAGTGAAGCGTGCCGAAGAATAGCGAAGCGAAGCGAAGCGAGCGCTACAGTTCAAACCAAAGCGAAGCGAAGCTAACGCTACAGTTCAAAGCGAAGCGAAGCGAAGCGAGCGCTACAGTGGAATCAAGTGAACCCACTAAAGCGAAGCGAAGCGTGCGCTACAAAGAAAAGCCGAAGCGAGTCAACACGTGTCAACACTTACTTAAGTAGTTTCTCGGGAAATTATTCTCAAGTGACTCACTACGAAAATGACCGTGAAGCGACTCACTTCAGAGCGGCCGCTACAACTTCAAAGCGAAGCGAGCCACTACCTACCAGAAAGCGACAACACAAATTCCCGCTCCGAATTTGAATTCCAGTCAACTGAAGATCTCCGCATTAATTACGAGATCTCCACGTGTCGAAAGCGGAGAGGAGCAGAGGAGTTGACTGCCAGGCCGACAAAGACGCCGCAACAGTACTGGCTCGCTCCAGTTACTGTTAAACTTGGAACTTAGCCATTTTCGGCAAAAGTCCAAATCTGCGCGTCTGCAAAAGCTACTGCCTGCGCAAGTACTGTCGAGAGGAGGAGGGACAAGGCCACCAACCAAGCAACGGATCTTAGCCAACCCTCCGCCTATAAATAGTGAAGGATGAAGACGAAGAAAAGGTAGAACACTACTTGAGCATTCGAGCGCATACAGCAAACAAACACTCCCCAGCTTTCATAGCAATCTTCGAGTCTTTGTTTTCAAGTGTTCTCCGAGTTTCCAGTCCATCGGAACTCGTCTTCACAGCCTTCACACTTAGATTCTAAGCCCACTTCAAATATCCAAGCTTAGAAGAAGAACTCTAGCCAATCTTTGCATTCACTGTAAAGAGTTCTTCATAGTGTGTCGTCAACCAAAAACCCTAAACTTCGCCTGTTAGGTTTTGAGTGTTGTCGTTAGGTTGTCCAGATCCAAGGCCCTTCTTTCATCGATTGAAGAAGCCTCGATCATAGAGTGGAGATCCAAGCTTACACTTACATCGTTTGTGTAAAGCTCGATCGAAGCTAGGCTGTAAGGAGAGCCCGTAATCTCCCTGTCTGTCTGACTGAAGCGAGTGAAGCTTCCAGTCTTTGTTAGGTTTGTGTAGTGAACCCGCAATCACTACGTCTGTCGTTTGATCTAGGCAAGGGAAGCCCGATCCCGACCAGGTTTTTGAAGGACCCGTAACCTTCAAGTTCTTGAGTGAAAAGAACAGTTGCCATCGTGCAACAAAGTGGGCGTAGGAGCGTTATCTCCGAACCACTATAAATCTCTGTGTCGTATCTCTCTTACCTTAATCTCTTTACAGTATTCGATTATCCATTGCACGTGCATATAAACAAACTTAACTTGGATTTTCAATTACTTAGGAAAGATTTTAGCTCACCAAATTCCGCACAAAGAGTAAAGTCTCACTCTTGATCAAGCTCTAAGCTTAGGTCAAGAGATTCGTGATTACTTTTGATCTAGCCCTCGGCTAGGTCTTAATATTTCCAAAGAGCACTTTACTTTATACTCTGAGTTAAGGAATTGAAGTTGAAAAACTTCAAAATACGTATTCACCCCCCCCCCCCCCTCTACGTATTTTTCCTATAGCAAACCGGGACCAACAAGTGGTATCAGAGCGAGGTTCTTTCGAGCCTCTGCTTTGCATATCCGAAGTGAGTCCCCACTCACTTCACGTTGTCTCACTGAACCGGATCCTATTTCCTAAGTGTATCAAAACCTCACCCACGCATATTGCATTTACTGCTGATAGTTTGCTATGTCTACATACAGTGCATCAAATCTTCCACAGTTCTCGATCGAAGGATACGAGATATGGAGTTTCCGTGTCGAGAGCTTCCTATGCTCAATCCACGACCGGATGTGGGAAGTCATTGAAGACGGACCAATTGAAATCAAGAAAGCCATATCTGTGGAGGTTCCAGCCGCTGAAGGTCGTCCAGCCCACGTTCGACAACAGTACGTGGAGAAGGATAAGGATGAGTATACTCCAAATGACTTCAAAGTTGCCAACCTCGACAAGATTGCACGCCACACGATGCAGAGCACCGTGTCGGACGCATACCTTCCAATGATTAGGAAGTGCGCAACAGCAAAGGAGATGTGGGAAACTCTAGCCCTCATTTCTCAAGGAACAGACAAAATCAAGGAAAACAAGCTCGCCGTTCAGATGCGGGAGTTTGAAAATTTGGTGATGAAGTCAGGAGAATCCATCGACGCCTTCGAGCTGAGAGTTACCAACATTACTGCAACTCTCAACTCGCTTGGGAAGGAACTCACAGACAAGGAAGTAAATCTGAAAATAGTCCGTGCTCTCACAAGGAAGTGGCAGACCATGAAGGAGCTATATCTAGCTACCAAGGATCTAACGAAGCTAACGCCAGAAGTGCTGTTCTCCGAGCTCAAAGCTCACGAGTTTGATCTGAATCGAATGAGCCTCGACGACGAGGATGAAGCGCCCACTACGTCAAAAGGAGTAGCGTTCAAAGCTGCCAAAGGGCCAAGCGAGCAGTCGCTAGCCAAGATGACGAGAGAAGAATTGGAAGAACACATTGCTTTCTTATCCAAGAACTTCAACAAAATGAACTCTCGAGTGGGCAAGTATAAAAGATTCTACAAGCAGTACAAAGGGAGGAGCACTGATGCTCGAGAAGGAAAAGGGAAGAGAGAAGAAACGACCAAGCCGATCCCGCGCGACATGATGGAAGTGGAGTGTTACCACTGCCACAAGATGGGCCACTACAAATCCGATTGCCCAAAGCTAAGTGCCAAAGAGCGCGAAGAATTGAAGGCCAAGAGGGATGCTCCAAGGCGACCGCTCCTAGCGAGTGAAGTGCCGGTCGCTACAACTGAAGATCCACCAAGCGACTCAGATGCATTCACCGATCCAAATTCCAGTGATGGTGAGGATCTTGGATTTATGGCGCTCACCGACGAGGAAACAGGAGAGGTATTCTTCTATCCTTCAATCACTTCAATTACACTCGCACACACTGTCAATGAGGAAGAACAATACTCTGCATGGAGTGAGTTGTTTGACAAGCACCAAAAACTGTCAAGCGACCACGAAGTGGTAAAACAAGCTCTGTCTCGAAGCGAGAAGGAGAACCGAAAGCTAGTCCGTGAGCTTGACGAAGTCAAACTTAATTTAAGGGCTATGACTAGTAAGTTCGAGGATCTCTTCGCTAGACATCAAAGCTTGGAGGGAAGGTATGAAACCCAATCCACTCTAGTCGCCAACTTAAATAAAGCATCATACGCTAGACAGGCACTAGAGAGTTCTCTTCTACCTTTTGGTAGAAAGGGAGGACTTGGATATGAGGGTGGACCTTCCAAGCCGACTGTCTTTGTTGGTGCATCACACACTACACCATCAGTCACTTTGGAATTGCCCACTGCATCCAAAGCGACCACTAACAAAGACAAAGGCAAAATAGCTGAGAACCCTAAAAGGAAGCCAATGAAGATGTCTATATCTTTAAAGGCAGATCCGAAGGGCAAGCAAAGTTCAACAGTCCCTAGCACTCAACATGCTAAGTCTTACCAATCCAAGGGTAAAGGGAAAACTGTTGAAGCTTCTAAGTCTCAAGCCAAGACACGAGAGACAAAGGATCTACCTCCTAAAAAGAGGAGTAATGTCTATGTGTCACGTTATCCGGACTGGAGATGGTCCAACCGGACTAACGTTGAGGGGGAAGAATTCGAAGCACCAAAGAGGCCGCTTCGAACTCCCAAGGTTACTCAAGCGAGTCAGGGTCAAAACCCTAGTTGGACCGCTTCGAGGATACCAAGCGAGCCGCTTCGACAGACTAGAAACCCTAAGTCAGTCTCTAAACCCAGAGCTAATCCGAAACGAGTTGCTTCAGGATATAAGCAAAGTGGGAAGAGCATAGGTAGGTCTGAAGCGAGCCGCTACCCCTCTTGCACACACTGCTGCACGTGTGAAGCTGCTTCAAGGCAGTACACCAAGTTTTCGAAGGTCGAGAAGCCCAAGACACAAACTTCATCTCAAAAGAGAGTGAAGCAAGTGTGGGTACCTGAGGGAACTAACCTGCAAGGACCCAAACTGATTTGGGTACCAAAATCTGTCTAATTGCAGGTGAGCGCCGTGGATCCCATGCCAAGTGAGGGTCAACTAGTTTGGTACTTGGACAGTGGATGTTCAAGACACATGACTGGCATGAAAGCTCTACTTCACAACTACATAGAGAAGAAGGGTCCACACGTAACCTTTGGTGACAACTCTCGAGGAAGCACCAGGGGATACGGCGCACTGAAAATTGGAAAGCTCACAATTGAAGAAGTCTCCTATGTGGAAGGACTCAAGCACAACCTGTTATCTATTTCACAGTTTTGTGATAAAGGGTACAGGGTGGAGTTCATCTCCAACAAGTGCATTGTGAAGAGCAAACTCACATCCCAGATTGTGCTCACTGGAGTTAGACAAAGGAATGTCTACATAGCACAATGGGACAGCTGCAAGGAGGAAACTTGTCTAGTTGCAAGAAGTGCTACAGAAATTGGATGGCTATGGCACAGACGCTTGAACCACCTCAATTTCAAAGCTATCAATCGCTTAGCTCGAAAAGGTTTGGTGCAAGGCATACCGAATGATGTCTTCATCAAAGACCATCCATGCTCACCATGCCAACGAGGGAAGCAGACGGAGAAGCACTTTGCCAGTCTCGAAGAAGCTTCATCAAAGCGAGTGCTCGAGCTGCTTCACATGGATCTGTTTGGTCCAGTTACTCCAGTTAGTGTAAATGGAAGAAAGTACACTCTAGTTGTAGTCGACGATTTCTCTCGCTACACTTGGGTTGTATTTCTATTCAGCAAGAAGGAGACACTGACCAAACTGCCACAACTGCTCAAGCGATTGGCGGTGGAAAAGAATCAAGCTATAGTGACCATTCGCTCCGACAAATGCACAGAGTTCCTGAACTCTACAATTGAAGCGTACTGCACGGAGCATGGCATAGCACATCAAACTTCTTCAGCACGCACTCCTCAGCAGAATGGAGTTGCTGAAAGAAGGAATCGAATCATCAAAGAAGCCGTTCGCACCATGATTGCTGACTCGAAGCTTCCGATGAAGTATTGGGCTGAAGCTGCCAACACGGCGTGCTACACACAGAATCGGACGCTTCTCAACAAACGACACGACAAAACACCATATGAAATATGGACAGGGAGAATTCCTAACATTTCTTATTTCCATATTTTTGGTTGTAGGGTCTTCATTCACAACAATGGGAAATCACAGTTGAAAGCCTTTGAAAGCAAAGCTGATGAAGGAGTATTCTTAGGATACTCTACATCTAGCAAAGCCTACAGAGTATTCAACTGTAAAACCCTAATTGTGGAAGAATCACCCCATGTCGTATTTGATGAATCTTCTTTAAGTCTTCCACAGGAACAGGCCCAAGCGAATGAAAAGGATCAAAGCAAGGAACCCTCAAATCAACTCACTTGGGACGTGCTTGATGAAGATGATGAGATCAAGGACTCAAGCGAGCAGGATCCCAAAGGAGAAGTCGAAGCTGCCCCCAAGATTCCTGAAGCTAGTGCAGGCCAAGCACCCAATCCAGTCGCTTCAGACGGTGAAGCGAGCGACAAGGAAGCGGATGAAGATGAAGCTGGCAGATCAAAGCGAGCGTGGCTCAAGGATCACTCACCTAGCCAAATCATTGGAGATCCATCCAAGGGTGTAGTGACCAGAAGTCAAGTATTTGGAGAAAGTGCCATGTTCAGTTGCTTTCTCAAACATTGAGCCATCAAGCGTGGAGGAAGCCCTAGCCGATTCTAACTGGGTGATCGCCATGCAAGAAGAGCTGAATCAGTTCACCAGGAACGACGTATGGTACCTCGTGGATCGTCCCAAGTTTCAGCATGTTATTGGCACCAAATGGGTGTTCAAGAACAAGACGGACGAGGACCACAACGTAGTGAGGAACAAGGCGCGACTAGTTGCCAAAGGCTACTGCCAAGAGGAAGGAATCGACTTTGATGAGACCTTCGCTCCAGTGGCACGTCTTGAAGCGATCCGTTTATTTCTAGCCTATGCAGCGGCCAAGAAGTTCAAAGTGTACCAAATGGATGTGAAGAGCGCGTTCCTCAACGGTGAATTGAAGGAAGAAGTGTATGTGGAGCAGCCACCGGGTTTCGAGCAGGGAGATAAAGTGTATCGCTTGAAGAAAGCCCTGTATGGGTTGAAGCAAGCTCCCAGAGCTTGGTACGATACATTATCTCAATTCCTAGTGGAAAATGGATTCCAAAAGGGAAAGATAGATCGGACTCTCTTCACCATCAACCATGGAGAAGATATGCTTTGGGTCCAGATCTACGTGGACGACATCATATTTGGGTCACCAAACCAATCGCTTAGCGAGAAGTTTGGAGAGCTAATGAAGACCAAGTATGAGATGTCAATGATTGGCTTGATGAGCTGCTTCCTAGGTCTTCAAGTGAAGCAGCAGGATAATGGAATTTTCATCAACCAAGCCAAGTACACTCGAGATATGCTTGCCAAGTTTGGTGTTCAACATGCTAAAGCTGTGAAGATTCCTATGAATACCAACTGGAAGATGGAGCCAGACGAAGGAGGAAAATCTGTAGATCCTACAGATTATCGTGCCCTAATTGGGTCACTTCTCTATCTCACTGCAAGCAGGCCAGATATTGCTTTTGCAGTCGGTGTCTGCGCTCGCTTCCAAAGCAATCCCAAACACAGCCATCTTGAAGCTGCCAAAAGGATTCTTCGATAATTGAAGGGCACTGTCAATATGGGGCTGTGGTATCCAGCAGAAGACAATTTGGAGCTCGCTGGATATTTCGATGCTGACTATGGAGGTTGCCGAGTTGACAGGAAATCAACGTCGGGCACATGTCAGTTCTTGGGAAGCAAGCTAATCTCATGGTTCTCAAAGAAGCAAACAAGCGTAGCCACTTCAACAACTGAAGCTGAATATATGGCCGCAGGAAGCTGCTGTTCTCAAATCCTATGGCTTCGTCAACAGTTGAAGGACTACAAAGTTGAAGCGAATGAAATTCCGATCTTCTGCGACAACAACAGTGCCATATGTATCTCGCAGAATCCAGTGCTTCACACCAGATGCAAGCATGTGGAAATTCGACATCATTTCATTCGTGATCATGTCGAGAAGAAGGATATCAAGCTCGAGAAAAATCCATACCGATCTCCAGCGAGCAGATATCCTCACCAAGCCTCTAGCTGAGTCTCGATTCAACCAGCTATGCATGGAATTAGGGTTATTAGACCCTGGTGAAGAATGCTAGTTCCAGGATGCACGGAGAAGTGTTCGCTTGTTCTCTTGAGCGTCACTCGCTTCGGATCTTCACCAACTCAAGCGAGCCACTTCAAATCTCACTCGCTTGAAGAAACTGAAGTTAGGTGGAGAAAGGTGGAGTATTGGAAGAAGTTCCCTACCAACTTATTGGAATTGTTAAGTATATGGTTAAGGGGGAACTAATGCTTCTCTCGGAGCAAGCTACTTCCAAAGCGAGCAAAAATGCTGCAATCTTGAATTCTGCATTGCTTCAATTTGCCCTAGCTTGGGTCAAAGCGAACCAACTGCAGATTCATTCTTTAGAATGTAGGAAAGCTTAAAGGTTTACCTTTTTATACAAAAGGTTGCAGGGCTGGTGACATGCTTCTGCGTAAAATATGAGATTGTCTTGTCAGAGCATTCTCATTGTCATCCTGTCCATTTCTGCTCTGAGATAAGGACTTGTACTCATCCCCCATTCGTCGTGAATAATTACACTTACGTGATGCTCCCTTCGGGTTGTAGTAAGCTTGTGTACTTTATTCATTTTCTCCCTCATTCACTTCGATGGAGGACTCTCTAATTCGTAGAGGAAGATGAATGCCATGAAGATGAATGCCATGAAGATCTAACTCAACGTGTAGCATTCAACATGTGGTATCTAATTCAAGTGAAGTTTTCAATTTGTGGTATCAATCTCCTACGAAGTGAGATTGACTGGTAAGTGTTTCAATTTTAAGTACACTAAGTGAGCCGAAGCGTGCTAGAAACCTTCACTCACTACGTGGAAAATATGAAATGAATCTGACACAAATACAAAGAGGAAAACATTCTTGTTTATCCTCGAAGTATGTAAGTCAGAAACATTTTAAATTAAGCAAAGGAATTCAATTTCTTATTCCAGTCGCTTCAGATGGCCAAGCGAGTGCCTCGTCACTCAAAGCTAGCCATCGCAAGCGAGTGCAGAACAGTCACTCAAGCGAATGCCTCTCAAGCGAGTCAAGGCGTAGCGGCCCAACTCGAAGCGAGCGAGCATGAAGCGAGTATGAGCTGTCTGCACTCGAGTGCAATTTTACTTTCTGCTGTGCATTTAATGCAGGTGCAGGAACGACGGAAATAACGGGCGCGTGTTCACACACTTGAATTTGAAGCGGGAAAAGGCGGAGAAGATCCAGCCGTCGAATCTCAACAGCCCCCAATCTGGAGCCGTTCGATCAAAGCCGTATACGACAAGCCAACCAAAGAAGGCCACGTGGAGACGCCGAGCAAGTGGCGGTTCACTTTTACTGTGATGACGCCGGACACATCAGATCCATCACCGCACGTCCGCCGCCTACCTACAGGATTTTCGGTGGTACCGTCCTACCCCTGCCACGTCAGCCATAACCTAATTCTATATATATGGGACGAGGCAGAACTGCAAACCTTTCACAGCCTTCTAAATTTGCCATTCTCGTGTTAGATCTGCAATTTCTCTGCAACTCACGAGTCTCAACCCTTTCTACTTCATTGTTAAAATCTTCTTCAAGATCTTTCAAAATCCACCATGGGAAAGAAGAAGAATACCGAGACGATGGAGGAGTTTCTCGTGGAGGTCGACAAACAAATTAATGTCGAGCCTCATCTCGATCCAGCCATCATCGAGAGGAATGGATTTCTCCGTAGGGCCGTGACCAAGGCCGGGAAGTTTGTGACGGCGGTCCCGTCAAAGATTTTGGCCAAAGCTGTCGGAGAGCTCCTGCTAAATTTGAGGAAGGAGCAAAACATATCATCTTTCACCGATCCACAGACGAGGAGGCCAGTGGCGGTAGACATGAATGAACTGATCGGCACGTTCAACTTGCCGAGAGAAGGAGGAGACTCATTACTGGATTTGGGTCTCTCGGCCGGAGTTCAGTACGGTCGTTTTGCAACCGCCGAAGCCGATCCAAATTTCAAGGAGGCAAGTATCCGTTCGAGTTTGAAGGCCCCCTTCAACCACATTTGCGAGCTCTTCTCGAAGAGTGTCGCATGCTACATCGAAACCTTGGATACTCTCTCCGAGACAAAGCTGATCGCCACAGCAGTCATCGTCGACAGCCTCACCGGAACCAGTTTCAATTGGCATAACTGGTTCCTCAATCAAATCCATGAAGCTGCTGCCGACTTTGCGTTCGTGAAAGGGAGCGCCGATCAGATTCTCCGCAAGGGGAAACTGAAGTTCTTCTCGAGGCTTTCCTATGCCTTGGAGAAGAAGTTTCCGGGCAAAGCATGGCCGGAAGATGACGTCACAATCTGCAACAAGCAATCCATTTACTACGACAAATGGAGGAAGTCCAAGCAATTGATGGATTTGGGACTTCTGGAAATTGAAGTGCCCGCAGCGAGACCGGTTGCCGAAAGGCAAGCCGAAGTGAGCCAAGTGAAGCCGGTCGCTTCACCCGGGAAGCGAGCCGTGCCGAAGCGAGGCAAGAAGACAAAGCGAGTCGATTTGATTGTCCAAGAAAGCGAGGCGGTGGAGAAGCCGCTTGAGGACATCGAAGCGACTCAGCCCCAGCCTTCACCAACCAAAGCCCAATCTCCACAACTCCAAATCACCCAAGCACCAGAGCCCCAATCTTCATCAACCCAACAACCACCAAAACAGATAACCCCCCTCTCTCCCCGTGAAGAAGAATCGGCATCTTCTTTCCACATTCCCACTGTGCCATTCCTCAGCACAGATGAAGCTGCTGCCTACACTACATTCACCCAACTTCAATCCCAGCCGATACAACCACCACCCACCGAAACCATCCAGATTTCCGAAACCCAAGAAACCTCATCACCTACCCAATCCATCTCGACATCGGCAGCTACAGCCGATACCGCCCAAACTGTCGGAGAACTTCCCATCATCCCTCAATTCAAAACCCCTGTTCTCACCGATCACAAGCGGGCTCTCGAACGCTATGTTCGAGACAGAGAACAAGCCGCGGAGACAATCAACCTTCGCTACAATCTCAGCTCCGCGAGCGTTGAATGGAGCGACGTGTTCTACACGAATGTAGTCGACTTTCTGACGTACATCACGTACCGAGGAACGGAGTACTACAAGATTTTCAGACTCCTCAAAGCCTTCACCGAGGAAGAATTGATCTAGATGGAAGCCAAACTGCTCAATTTTATCGGCGAAAATGGCTTCCATGCCTTCCTTGAAGGGACCAGCTTCTGGGAGAAGCTGGATGCCAAGGTGAAGGAATCTTATCCACTCACTACAGTTCCAAAGCGAGTACCCTCCTCTCATGAAAGGAAGCTGATCAGAGAGCATAGGGAGGAGGTGGAGATGAAGGATGCTGAGATCGCTAGTCTTCAAAGCGAAATCACAAAGATAAGTGAAGAGATGGAGAGGAAGGCAGGGGAGGTCATTGGTCTTAGAGAAGACTTTGACAAGAAGAAGAAGGAATTGGCGGATAAGGTGGAGGAGAAGGAAAGGCTTCTGGAGGAGAAAGAAAAGGCGCTGGAGGCGCAGGTGAAGCTTGTGGATGATAACACCAAAACCATCACCGAACTCAAGGGCTTGCTTGAGGCAGAAAGAAGCCGCTTGAGGGAGGTCAATGCCAAGTTGATCGCTCTTGCCAAAGAGAAGAAGGTGTTAGAGAAGGAGGTGAAGGAGCTGAAGGAGAAGGTGGAGGATAGGGAGGGAGAACTAGTGTTGAAGGGAAGCGAACTACTCAACACCAAAAAGGCTCTTGACTCACTTCGAACTGAGTTGAAGGGAGTCAAGGATGAGAGTGCAGTTGACAAGAGAGAACTGGAGAGTCTGAGGAGCAGTGCACAGGCTCTTGACTTGAAGAATGCTGAACTGTCAATCCTACTGCAGAAAGTCAAGAGACTGAAAGAAACTCTCACAGTACGGATCACTGCAGATGCCGAATTTCACAACTCTCTCAATCGAAGGGAAAGGAGACTTGCCGGAATGAAGGCAGAACTTGAAGCTTCCAAGGAACACTTGGATCTCACACTTCAAGAAGAAACCAAGAAGATCACCAAAGCCATAGAAGCGGAGCTGGAGGCTCGCTTCAGAGAGGTGGAGCCTTTAGAAAGCATGATGGCGTCTGTTGTAGAGCGAGAGAGGCAGTGCGAATATCTACTTGAAGAGATATCGATCAAGACTGCTGAAATTGTGGCGCCATCCATGGACAAAACCCAGCAGATGCTTCAGACTGTCCTCAACACAGTCAATTCACTACAACAATCCCTCTCTGGAAAATCTATAATCCTAACCCCTGGCTTTGATGATGCCAAAAAGGGGGAAGGACAAATGAGGGAAGGGCTAGTAGAGCAAGTTGGAGCTGGAGGTTCAGGAGGAAGGAGAGTCGGTGTGGAGTTAATGTTGGAAGGAGGAAGTGGAGATGGAGGAGATAAGGAGGGAGTGGATGATGAAGCGAGGAAGGGGAAGAAAAAACTCTCGAAGGAGGAATTACTGAAACAACTTGAAGAGCCCAGTAGGCCGCTTCAAGAAAAAGTGCTGAGTGCTTCTATTGCACGACATCCTCCAGTCACTGTGATCACGAAGGAGGAAAAGAGGGTGCAGGAGGAGAAGGATGCTGCCTTGGCGTGGGAGTTGGAGCAGGTGTTTAAGCTAACAAAAGATTCTATTGCTGCAGGTGCTTCATCTAGCTTCCAAGTGGCCGCTACTCCCAAGCTGCCCACTTCAGACGCCGCGCCAACTTCGACAGCCGCACTCACTACGACCACTGCTGCACTCACCTCGTCAGCAGTCGTCCCTCCAAGTGCTGCCAAGAAGGACATGCCACCTCCCCCACCACCGAAGCAGCCATTGAAGCGAGCTGCCCCACATTCTAAGCAAGATGACCCCGAGGCCAAGCGCCAAAAGGTCAAGCAAGCAGTCGCTTCAAAAGCTGGAAGAGAGGAGAGAAAGAGGAAGGAAAGAGAAGAGGGAAGGAGCAAAGGCGAGAGGAAGGAAAGGAGTAATGAAAGACGACTCCAAGTGATCAACGCACGGATCGAGGAACACTTCAGTGAAGTGTTACTCATCCAGTCCTCATTAGTGCGCAGCGCCTTCATCCCTCTCATGCCAGAAGAGTCCGAAGCATGTGAAGCTCAAGCCATAATTGATGCATGTGACGTGACTACGAAGGAGATGGTTGAGTCTGGTCGATATCCTCTCAAAGAGGAGCAAGATTACATCCGCAAACGACTCAATGCGAAGCGTCCATCGTGGAACAGCGAGTCGGGAGCTAAATTCAAAAAGACTATGGCTCAACTGTCAAGCAGGTCAGAAGAGGAGTTGGCCAAACGGAGGGATGAGCACCTGGACGGAAGGGAAATCGAGGATTTCATTCCGAGAGATCTGCTCGAGCTGTGGCTGTACTACAAAGACCTATTCATCAAAGCCTATTATTTCTGGGAGGTAGTGCCGCTGCAGAATGAGTGTTCTCGAATAAGTGCACTCAACAACTTCCTTGCCGCCTATGACGACAGATTGCGCCGCAAAATCTTCACAATGGCTGAACAAGCAGAGCCCAAGCCAATCGTTGTCAAGGTACCAGCTTTAAAGGAATTCGCCATGCCTTATCATCCAGGCACGGACGTTCCTAACAGAGGAATTATTGATGAGGAAGTAACTGAAGCCTTCAGGCTGGAGAGTGCATGGAGAAGACCTAGTATCCACACAGTAGACTCTATGGAATCAAGAGTGCTATCAGCTTACGTGGATACTGCTGCTATTGAAGAAGAAGAGAAGAAGGAGGAAGAAGGAAAGGAGTAGGGAAGGAGGATGACTGGGAAGGAGCTGCTGGAAACCTTTGAGTTTCAAGCTTCCTAGTATTTCTTTTTGTGAACTGCTTGTTCATTTATCCCACCTTTATTTCTATCTCTTCTGTGTCATTTACTCGCTTTGTGAATGACTTTATATTTTCTGCTACAAACTCATTAATTTAACCGAAAAAAGGGGAAGGAACTTAAAAGAAAATTACAAACGAAACTGCAAAGGAAGCAGTCGCTTGGAGTTCCCTTCACGGTTAGATAGACTAGATTTATTTTTATCTAAGTCGTATGGGTTTTGGCATCATCAAAAAGGGGGAAATTGTTGGGAATTGTTAAGGACTAAATTGTTAAGGGGGAACTTCATGGGACATTTGATAAATGAAGTCATTTGTTTTGATTAGATCCCAAAACCCCAAGCGTCCTTTTCCCAAGCGACCCATTTTGATGTAGTTAATAGGTTAGAATTTTTCTAAGCCTACACTGTTAGGATGGCTCTTTTATTTTACTTAGATTAGGCTTCAAAAGTTCAAGTGAAGGCCACTCGCTTGAGTGTGTTTTCCAAAGCGAAGCGAGTCAAGCAAGCTGAAGTGAAGCGTGCCGAAGAATAGCTAAGCGAAGCGAAGCGAGCGCTACAGTTCAAACCAAAGCGAAGCGAAGCTAACGCTACAGTTCAAACCAAAGCGAAGCGAAGCGAGCGCTACAGTGGAATCAAGTGAACCCACTAAAGCGAAGCGAAGCGTGCGCTACAAAGAAAAGCCGAAGCGAGTCAACACGTGTCAACACTTACTTAAGTAGTTTCTCGGGAAATTATTCTCAAGTGACTCACTACGAAAATGACCGTGAAGCGACTCACTTCAGAGCGGCCGCTACAACTTCAAAGCGAAGCGAGCCACTACCTACCAGAAAGCGACAGCACAAATTCCCGCTCCGAATTTGAATTCCAGTCAACTGAAGATCTCCGCATTAATTACGAGATCTCCACGTGTCGAAAGCGGAGAGGAGCAGAGGAGTTGACTGCCAGGCCGACAAAGACGCCGCAACAGTACTGGCTCGCTCCAGTTACTGTTAAACTTGGAACTTAGCCATTTTCGGCAAAAGTCCAAATCTGCGCGTCTGCAAAAGCTACTGCCTGCGCAAGTACTGTCGAGAGGAGGAGGGACAAGGCCACCAACCAAGCAACGGATCTTAGCCAACCCTCCGCCTATAAATAGTGAAGGATGAAGACGAAGAAAAGGTAGAACACTACTTGAGCATTCGAGCGCATACAGCAAACAAACACTCCCCAGCTTTCATAGCAATCTTCGAGTCTTTGTTTTCAAGTGTTCTCCGAGTTTCCAGTCCATCGGAACTCGTCTTCACAACCTTCACACTTAGATTCTAAGCCCACTTCAAATATCCAAGCTTAGAAGAAGAACTCTAGCCAATCTTTGCATTCACTGTAAAGAGTTCTTCATAGTGTGTCGTCAACCAAAAACCCTAAACTTCGCCTGTTAGGTTTTGAGTGTTGTCGTTAGGTTGTCCAGATCCAAGGCCCTTCTTTCATCGATTGAAGAAGCCTCGATCATAGAGTGGAGATCCAAGCTTACACTTACATCGTTTGTGTAAAGCTCGATCGAAGCTAGGCTGTAAGGAGAGCCCGTAATCTCCCTGTCTGTCTGACTGAAGCGAGTGAAGCTTCCAGTCTTTGTTAGGTTTGTGTAGTGAACCCGCAATCACTACGTCTGTCGTTTGATCTAGGCAAGTGAAGCCCGATCCCGACCAGGTTTTTGAAGGACCCGTAACCTTCAAGTTCTTGAGTGAAAAGAACAGTTGCCATCGTGCAACAAAGTGGACGTAGGAGCGTTATCTCCGAACCACTATAAATCTCTGTGTCGTATCTCTCTTACCTTAATCTATTTACAGTATTCGATTATCCATTGCACGTGCATATAAACAAACTTAACTTGGATTTTCAATTACTTAGGAAAGATTTTAGCTCACCAAATTCCGCACAAAGAGTAAAGTCTCACTCTTGATCAAGCTCTAAGCTTAGGTCAAGAGATTCGTGATTACTTTTGATCTAGCCCTCGGCTAGGTCTTAATATTTCCAAAGAGCACTTTACTTTATACTCTGAGTTAAGGAATTGAAGTTGAAAAACTTCAAAATACGTATTCACCCCCCCCCCCCCCCCCCCCCCCTCTACGTATTTTTCCTATAGCAAACCGGGACCAACAATTATTATTTTTTTTTATTCCAAGTCAGTTTTTTTATTGGTATTTTTGAAAGATAATACACGAATTGAAGGAGAAATCAATACACGAATTGAAGGAGAATTCTGAAAATTGAAAATTCGGTGGGACCCACGTGTTAGTTTTGACTTAGCATATATTTTTATTGATATTTTTATTTTATTAGACAAGTGGGGCCCAATTACTAAGGGTATTTATGTCTTTTAACTACAAAATGGGTATAGAAGTTATACTTCTTATATGATGGGTATAGAAGTATTAGTTTTTATAAAAGTGGGTATTTTTAAACTTGGCCCCACATATTGCATAGACAATCATATGGTAAGATTTGCTGCGGATACATCTCCGAAGTTAAAAAAATTGTGCAAATACCTGTCTGAAGTTAAAACTCTAATGTTTGATGATTTATTTGTGACGAAAATAGTTAAAGGAATTCATAACGCAATGTGTTCTTTTATTTATTGTTAATTGTTCAAAAAGATTATGATAATGTTCGATCTTGAAGTATCAGTTTAATGATGTTTTACTAATATATGCCAATGGAATTAATTGACCGTGAACATAGAATTTCACATTATTTTCCTTTATCGATTCTTCATTTAAAATTTGAAGAGTAGAGATCCGCTAATTATCAAAACGTCGTTAATTATTTAGGGGTTAATTGTCGTTGTCGTCCTCTATCTCGATTTTGGTGTATCAATAGGGTACGAAATAATAACATTTGTTAGTTTTATAAACTTTTTATAAAAATAAAAGTATCATAATATAATATGTTGGGAACCTTTTCAATTAATTTTGATGATGTTTCCTCAAGATAACATTTAGGCATATTTCATTTATTTATAGATGTAAGATTGATAAAGTTGTTCTAAATATGTATAGTACTACCTCCGTCCCGCCAAAGACATTACATTTTTTTTTGTCATTTTTTGGCACGTTTTTCCACGCTTCTTGATGATGCGTTTTAAAATAGATTTTTGAAGAATTTTTTCTTTTTCGGGATACTATGATAGTTGTATTATTCCGCAAAAGAAAAAATTCTTCAAAAATCTATTTTAAAACACTTCATCAAGAAGCGTGGAAAAACGTGCCAGAAATTGACAAAAAGAAATGTAACGTCTTTAGCGGGACGGAGGGAGTATAGAACAACGATCTAACAACCCTTTAGAAAGATTTTTATGCCATGTAAAGGTAGATGTTGTTCTTCTAACATCCTTACCTGTAGAAGAACGACCTAACCTAGTCAACCTTCTCTGTCCCTCAACATGTTTCCAAGTTCACGATATTGACCTGTCTTAGTCAACCTTCTTTGTCGCTCAACATGTTTCCAATTTCAAGATATCAAGTTGTTGATGATCTACCTCAAGTTAATGATCTACCTCCGTAGATTTACCTGCCACCTAAGTTGCCACGTCACATGCTAGCTATGACAAAATCTCAATGGAAAGAAATGGGTCAGCTCCAATGGCTAGTTGCCACGTCAATAAGATTCCAACAGCTAGTTTTTCAAACTCGTCTATAAATATCCTTCCCTTTTCAAGGAACGGTACAGGAAATTAAATATTCAAACGCTATAATACTACATAAATTTTCTCTCTATTCTAAATCCATTCAACACTCGAAGTCCCTACAATTTTCCAAGTGCCAAAGTAGAGAATTTCTCCATTGAATAACACATCAAGCTTTGAGCGTTTACTGCTGCTTCAAGCCTCATCTACAACTTCCTCGTACAGTCAAGTTAGATAGCTTGAGTTTGTTGTATTTTTCAAAGGTTGTAAGATTGTATGAAATTGATACTCAGTCAGTCTAAATAAGAGAGAATGTGAATCGCAAGGTTAAAGGGATTCATAGGTCGAGCTAGATCTACCGTGGACGTAGGAGGGTTATATCCGAACCACGTCATACAATGACCTTGCGTTCAAAGGTTAAAAGATTTTCTTAAGAGTTTAGATTCACCTCCCCGTCATATTCCGCATTCACACAGTTTGATAACTCAATATTATTTCACCAACGAGCTTGATACATAGATCAATATGTCCATGTTAGAATGACCTTAACCAAGTCGCTCAAAAAGACAGTTTTGTTTTGTTAGAACGGTTGACTATCGATGTAAACCCCCCATACACTAATTAATTCTTTGTGCGACCAACAAATACAGTGCGTAAATCACAATTCACAATCTTAAATTCGTTGATATAAACAAAGAATGTAAAGCACATGAGTTATCAAAACTTGAACTTAATAAAGAAAATGTAATCAAAATTCAAAATTTCCCTCCCTCTCGTTCTGATTCTATGTCGAGTATGAAGTGCCAACAATGTTCCCTCCATTATCTCTAAGAAATAAATAATTAAAATAAAATGGTCCCCCTATTCTCAAGAAAATGGTATGGTCCCTCCATTCTCCATTTCCTCAATCCCCATTAATTATAATCTATAAAACAAAATCAAATTTTTAGTTCTTGATTAAATATAATCCTTCTCATCTTCAAAATTTAAGTTCTAGACGGACTCACGAACGTAACCCCCTTACGACAGCGTAGACGAATGACGTGAAGGAGGTAGATCGATGAGAGAATGATGGTGCGGTGAATCAAGAATATTTCTTTTAATCCGTTGAGAGAGACGAGGACAGAAAGACAGGTATATTTTCAAGAAAAATGGGATATATATATATATTTTTTCTATTATAGTAAAATTTATTTACAACAAGCAGTAGTATTTTTTATTTTGACTATATTTGACGATTTGGTATATAAAAAATAATAATAATAAACACACCCAAGTTTGTATGAGCCCATTTAATTGAGTTGAAGGGCCCATAGTATTGCGTAAATTATTTTTTCCAATACATACTATACTCTATACTACAGTAAAACCTCCATATAATAATACTCTATATAGGAATAATTTTTCTATAGTAAGGTTGCGTTCTCTTTGATGCGAAAGAAAATGAGAGAAAAAAGAAAATTTTCTTATAAATATCACCCCTTTGCTCACCTTTTATCAATAAGGGGGGATTTTACTCCTTAAATTGGAGAAAATATTTACAACACCAAATTGGAGAGATAATATTTTCTCTCAATTATAGTGTAAATGAAGAGGAAAAAAATAGAAAATGTAAGAAAATATGAGAAAATGGGTGGAATTTATAAAGTGATTTTCTCTTTTCTCTCTTTATCTTTCGCATCAAGGAGAACGCAACCTAATAAAAGGTTATGGTCACAACTTGGGACCAGTTATATTTAAGAACAACCTCTATATTTATTTATTTATATATTTATTTGATTGGACAAATGTTAGTTGTTAGATTAGATGTTGAGTTAATGCATAAAAATAGCCATTTTCACTTGACAAATATAAAATATACCCACCATATTTAAAATACACAAAATTTACCCACTTTTGACTTAAATATACCATATTACCCTTACTTTTAAATTTAGGGGATAAACATATCCCATTTTTTCTTCTTTCATCTCCATTATCTCTCCTCTCTTGCACACCTTTCTCTATCTTCCTCCCTTTTCATGCGTTTCTTTTCTTCTCTTCCTTCCTCCTGTGAATCCTTCTTCTTCAATTCACGTCTTTTTCTCGCTCATTCTCTTTCACTCACTTAACTCTCTCTCTCTCTCTCTCTCTCTCTCTCTCTCTCTCTCTCTCTCTCTCTCTCACCAACAGAGGAAGACAGTTGCGCTGCGGCACCGTATCGGACGAAGGCAACCACGTCGCTGTTGGCCGTCGCCAGAGGAAGGCAATCGCACTACGGTGCCTTGGCGGAGGAAGGCAACCGCTTCGATGTTGGTCGTCGCCAGTCGTCGCGTCACTACTGACCATCGTCTTATATCACAGAATTTATATTGAAAGAGTTGTGCTTCCCATTGTTTGGTTCGTTCTAGGATTTTTTTTGACTGGATTTGTTGTACATTGTAAGCACGGAGCTGCACGGATTTGCTTTTTGCTTTTTCGGCACGCATTTCCACCGAGACGTAGTACGTGTCGTAGTATCCCGTAAAAGCAATAATATTTCAAAATTATATCGTAAAACTCGTACTACGTCTCGGTGGAAATGCGTGCAGAAAAAGCAAAAAGCAAATGAGTCAAGTATAGGGGACCAAAGTGGTATATCGTACTATGTTATAAGTGATTGTTACGAACTAACTCATATTCTCAACCAATAATCATTGCGAATTGACACATATTCAACCATGATTACAAACAATGTGTACCATACAAAAAACTAGTATTAACAACACTAATATCTTTACAATTTGTAACTATATTTTTGCACACTAATATTTGGTATGAAAAATACAACACTGCATCGCCTACTTTGAAGTAGATTGTGTCAAAGTTTGGAGATGGCTTGACCTCTCGTAATACGATATAGTGGAGCATGTTGATTTTCTTATGCGTCGTCATACCATCCATGTAGTATCGGGTGTATATTCATTCAACCTAAAATAAAATCATGAAATAAATTACAAGAAATGATCAATTTATATCAAACAAGCAAAGGGCCTTGCGATTTTGTTTCATTATTATCCACATTGCACTACAGTTTGTGAGAAAAATAGTACGATTTTCACTAATTTATTACTAAATTAGTTAGCAACATGTATGATTTTATATAATTTACACTAATTTTGTACGAAATCCGTAAGCAAAACAATTATTTAGTATGATTTCACCAATTTCATACCAATAAAACACAATAATTCAAACCTAGAAACACAGAACAAATGGAACATAAACTCTAAATTAATATTATTTAACCAATTACGTACCAATCAAACACAATAATTCGAACCATAAAACACATAACAATTGAAACACAAACACTAACTTAGTATGATTTCACCAATTTCATACCAATAAAACACAATAAATCAAACCTCAAAACACACAACAATTGGAACACAAACTCTAAATTAATTAATATGATTTAACCAATTACGTACCAATAAAACATAATAATTCGAACCATAAAACACATAAAAATTGGAACAAAAACACTAAATTAGTATGATTTCACTAATTTCATACCAATAAAACACAATACTTCAAACCTCGAAACACACAACAATTGGAATACGAACTCTAAATTGGTATAATTTAACCAATTACGTACCAATAAAACAAAATACTTTTAACCATAAAACACATATTAAATGGAACACAAACACTAAATTAGCTAGTATGATTTCACCAATTTTATACCAAACAAGCAAACACTTTTGCACAATCTACTAATGTTTATAAGTAAAAACGATACGATTTTACTAATTTCGTACTAAATCAACTAATAGTTGTTACGGGTTTTTCACTAATCTCGTACATATTGAGTCACAACCCCCTAAGTAAAAAAAAAAGTACTTTAGTACGATTTCGCTAATTTCATACTAAATTAACGCAGATTATAGAGAGGAGAAAAAGAGACCCACCATATTTTAATTTTAATTTTGGGAGGAGAGAGAGATGGAGTGGGGAGAGAAAACCAATGTTTTAAAACCTGGCCCGGAGGTCGACCCGGCGAGACCTCTGGGTCACGGGTCAATTGGTCGAACCGGTTGACCCGGGGTCGAACCGTTCAATCGAACCGTCCATTTAATTAATTAATTAATAATTCAAAATACATATCAAAAATTAAAAATATCATCCACAAGCATATAAAATTTAAAATAAAAAACAACATAATCTGTAACAAACAAAACTAAACTCCAGTACAAGTTTTAAAGCATTTTTATCCATAAAATTTAAGTTACAAAATGCCACCACTAATAACTATTTGCATCTTGCGGAAATGAATCTAAATCATGATCACCACTTTCGATTCCAGCGGCAGGTTCCTCTTCATTAACAAATAAAATGGTTAGTAAATAACTATCATACACATAATCTAGCAAAATATAATGAAATATACACAATATAATATATCACCCTCATCTTTGTCTACATTAACTATAGGAATTGCATCTTCATTGTAAATCATACTCTCTATCTCATTAAGATCGATGATAGGGTTAGTATTAGCATCTTCTTCCATAATCCAAAATTCAATATCATCTATGCTCTCATAGTCAATAGGATCATATGCCCGATTCTTGTTGAAGACCCTATTCAATAACAATGGATCAATTTAGAAGCAACGTCAAAAGCATAGCAAATAATAAAATATAGATGACTTTAGATGTATAATTAGAATGATATACCTATTTTGCAAACGCATGTTGTAATGCACAGACACGAGGTCATTTAACCTTTGATGCTCCAATCTATTTCTTCTTTTTGTGTGAATTCTTTCAAAGACACTCCAATTCCTTTCACAACCGGAGGAAGAAGCAGTTTGACTAAGTATCTTGATTGCCCATGACTTCACATTCGGCACACCATTTCCAAAGGTTTTCTACCACATATCTAACAATTGAGAACAAGATCAATATAGGTTCTAAATTAAAGAAACATAAATTATAAAAAAATAAATTACTATATTCATACCTGGACGCATAGTCTTCGTACACTTGAGAGCCAAAGGACGACCAAAGTCACCAATCTTTTCACGATAGAGTTCCGTTTCACTTAGAAATTCAGTTTGGTTACTATCAATTTGTGTGGTCAACACATCCAGAAATCCTGCCATAACCTCTGGCTTGTGAGAGATATTCTCTGAATCATAAAAAAATGTCGGGTTTAACACATGCAGCTGCGTGCAATTTTTGACGGAGGAGTTTATCCCATATTTGCTTGATAATCCTTGTATAAGGTTTATACAAAGATTTCCTATTCATAAACGTGCTCTTGATAGCTTTCTTTGCTCTATGCATACCATCATAAACATACGCAAGTGATGGCCTATTGTCTCCATCAACAATCCTCAACAATCGTATGAGTGGTGCAACAATTCTAACAATTATCCCAATGTCATTCTAAAATTTAGAGTCTAGTACAACTGCAACAAAGTCTCTAGCTTTTGGATCTCTATAGTACCTAGACTCAACAAAAGTAAGACTAGTTGGCTTGAAGGTCATGTTGGTGTGTGTGAATGCTCTTCAAAGCAATGAAGGTTGTGGCAAAAA
This sequence comes from Thymus mandschuricus, assembly GCA_029379335.1. Classification (NCBI taxonomy): domain Eukaryota; kingdom Viridiplantae; phylum Streptophyta; class Magnoliopsida; order Lamiales; family Lamiaceae; genus Thymus; species Thymus mandschuricus. Next base: position 37,814,895 of record CM057073.1, on the reverse strand, counting down.
GTGTTGGACCGGGACGTATAATTTCAGTCCATCCCATTCTTTCTCAACCAAGCTAGCAAAAATCCATGATTGTAAACAAACTTTGTAATCAAGGATGCCCGTTTTGCTAGACTTGCAACAAGTTCCATCTTTCCTATATCCCCTAAAACTAAATTTAGACAATGTGCAGCACAAGGAGACCAATAAATAAAGGGATACTTGTCATTTACCAATCTTCCTGCAGCTTTATAATTAGCTGCATTATCTGTGACAAGATGCACAACAACATTCTTTGGGCCAACAAATTCAACCAACTCAACAAACAAATTACAAAGAGTTGTTGCATCTTTAACAACATCCGAAGCATCAATTGAACGAATAAAATTGATCCCCCTTGGGCAATAGACTAAGAAATTAATCAGCTGCCTATTTTTTTGATCTTGCCACCCATCCGCCATGATAGTGCACCCTGTTTCTACCCAAAGACTACGACAATTATCAACCAACAACTGAACATTTTTCCTCATATCACACAACAATCTAGTTCTCATAGCATGATAGTTTGGTCCCTTATACCCCGATCCAATAGCCACAACGGCGTCAATCATTCGTTGGTAAGAACTTGAATTCAATGCATTCATAGCGATGCAATTTTTCAAAGAAAAACGATGCTACAGCAAGATCAACCTGATGAAGTATCTCTTTACTAGCAAATGTACTCTTAATAGTTGGTTGGGATCCGGGGGTAGTTCTAGGAGCAAAGTAGTTACCTATTTGTTCAATGGCTTTCCTCTTTGTAGGCTGTGACGAAGATACAATGCCGGTTTGAGTTGGGGCAGCTTGTGGAAATGGAGTCTCCCCAACTCCATCCAACTCCATAATATTAGCATTAGCACCCAAAGGATATTCCTCATCCCATCTGTCCATTGTTTTCTTCTTTTTTGTCGAAACTTCCTTCAAGTTCTCTTCCATTCTATATCTAGTATCAGCATCCACTTTATTGCAACTCGACACTTCACCGATTTTTCCGGCAAGATGTTGTTTCACTCTATTGATTCCTCCACCTCTAAATTCTTTTAAGCAATGGACACAGGTATGAACCTTCTTTCCTCCTGGTTCTATAGTCATTTTGCAATGAGCCCATCCAGGATCTGTCTTTGGCTTAGTAGAATGTATAGATGCTCCCTCCGAAATTGAGTTGACAGATTGAATGGGAGCTGCTTGGGAAGATTGAGTCGCGGATGATGAAGATGCAGACATGACTGCACAAATAAATCATGTAAATAAATCATATATTCTATATCTAAAACACACTCAAGATCTAAACTAGAAAATTAAAAATAATAATAATAAATGAAAACTTGTTCATTGTGTTTAATTGCTTACTGATGCTTCACTACGAATTAAGAAAAGAGAAAGAAAATAACTAAATGGGTCACTAATATATTGAAGAAACAAGAAGATTAAGTGAATATTGTTGGTAGTTCTAGATAAATTATCGATTATAACCTGATTTGGGGAAGAATGTTTGATTTAACAAAAATATTTCGTCGATGAAGAATGATGCAGCGCTTGGAGACGATGGCTCCGTGAAAGACGATGACACTGAACGGTTGTAGCCTTGTTGGACGGCGATGGGGCGGCGACGACTGACGGTGAAGGGTGCAAGAAAATTTGGGAGCAGGGAACAAGAAAAAAGGAAAAAGAAACGAATAGGGTAGAAGAAATCTAACTTTACTGGGTTTCATTTCCCTAAAATATGTTTCGCAGAGACTCGCCCGGGTCTTTAAACCCTCCCCCGGTTTAGTGACCCGGCCGGGTTGACCCGGGTACAGCGGTTCGATGACGGTTTTTGGTGCCCAGCGGGTTTTAGGGCCTACCCGGACCGGTACCTAGTCCGGTTCCCGGTCCGACCGGTCGAACCGGCCGGTCCGGTCTGGGTTTTAAAACATTGGAGAAAACAAATGTAGAGAGTATGTCATTAAATGAAAAGGGTGAGAGAGAAAGATGTTGATGTTGACATAAAAGAGAGAGTGTGTGTGCAACACGTGAAGAAAGAGAGAGGAGAGGGAAGGAAGAGAATATGTCATTTTATTGAAAAGTAAGGGCATTTTTGTCCCAATATTAAATTAGTGGGTAGTTTTTGTGTGTTTTATAAATGGTGGGTATAAGTTTTGTGTTTATTATGTCATATAGGGTAATTTATTTTTTGTCTCTTTTACTTTAGTACTTAAAATAAAAAAATTAAAAATAAATAAATAAAAAAAAGTTGGCCCCCCTTTTCCTATGGGCTATGGGTGGGTGCACCCTCGCCCATGCCCAGGACCGAGCCTGCTTCTTCCGTCCCGTTCAAAGCGCTCTCTCAAGACCTTGACAATAACTAGGGTTTGATACCATAATAAAACACTGTCTCATTAAAAGTTTGAATTTGTTGAAGATTCTTGGAAGGAGGATGGTATTTCGGGGTGGTGCAGCTTTGTGTTCAAAGAGATATTGAAACGTCTTAAAGCGAAGCTTAAAGTGTGGAACCAAGAATGTTTTGGCCTTATCGACCAAAATATTCGATCTCTCCGTGACGATATCCACGCTCTTGATCTGCTGGACGACGCTTCAGGTCTTACTGAAGTGGATGTTATCCGTCGAAATGAAAAATCAGCTCAACTCCTATTGTAACTCAACAACATGAAATCTTTATTAGCCCAGAAAGCAAAGTTGAACTGGCTTAAAGAAGGGGATATTAATAGCAAGCTTTTCCATAAAGCTATCAAAGAAAGAAGGCTTTCTAATGGCATCACTGGGCTGGAAGTGGATGGCCAATGGTCTGAAGAACCCGCGATAATTAAGCGTTCTATTTCGGAGTATTTTCGTCTGCAATTCCAAATGGATGCGGGGGGTTGGGTGGAGTTTCCGTCTGATTTAATCAATGTTAAACTTGGAGAAGCTGATGGGGTTCTCTTAACAAGTCCCTTTACTACAAAAGAAATTCATGCTACAATTTGGGATTGTGATGGATCTAAAAGCCCGGGTCCGGATGGTTTTAATTTCACTTTTTTCAGGGCTTGCTGGTCCATTATCAAGGAGGATCTTCTCAAGGTGTTCGATGAATTTCATTCGAATTGCTCCATGGTTCGTGGCAGCAATTCTTCTTTCATCACCCTCGTGCCAAAGAGGGAAGGGGCGTGTGACATCAAGCATTTTAGGCCTATCTCCTTAATCGGCAGCCTCTACAAAGTCATTGCTAAAGTGCTTGTGAGTCGATTGAAATCTGTTATGGAGAAAATCATCAGCGAGGCCCAATCGGCTTTCATCAAAGGTAGAAATATTTTAGATGGTGTCATTGTTTTGAACTAAATCATCGAAGAAGCCAAGAAAAAGAAGAAGAGTGTGATGATATTCAAAGCGGATTTTGCCAAGGCTTTCGACTCGGTTAACTGGTCCTATCTACTGGGCATGATGAAGAAATTTAATTTTCCGAGGAAATGGCTCGACTGGATGAAGATGTGTGTCTCATCTGCGACTGCAAATGTCTTGGTGAACGACTGTCCGTCTGGTGAATTTAAGCTTAAACGAGGAGTTAGGCAGGGAGATCCCTTGTCTCCATTCCTCTTTCTCATTGCAGCCGGCCTTAGCCTTCTAACCAAGAAATCTATCTCAGAAGGTCTCTTGCAAGCAGCTACTGTGGGGAGGCAAGGATTGGAAGTCTCACATATTCAATATGCAGATGATACTCTATTCGTCTTCGAAGGGTGTAGGGAGAATGCGGAAGGTGTTAAATGGCTGCTGAAAAACTTTGAGCTCACCTCCGGTCTTGAAGTCAATTTTGACAAAAGTAGTGTCTTTGGGATCAATATGGAGCGTGATTTGCTGGAGGAAGTAGCCAATGTTCTTCAATGCCGGGCTGGTTCATTGTCGATTCCGTATTTAGGACTAAAGGTCGGGGGCATAATTAATGGTATTGATGGTTGGTCGAATGTGGTGGAGAGAGTTAAAAGTCGACTCCGGAAATGGGATACGAGCTCCATCTCTATGGGAGGAAGAGTTACAATCATCAACTCCATTCTCAATGCCATGCCCCTTTACTGTATGTCTTTTCTTCCTCTTCCTACACGAGTGACGAATCAGCTCAAATCTCTACAACGCAATTTCTTGTGGGGTGGAAACGATGTACAGAGGAAAATGGCATGGATTAAATGGATTGAAATCTGCAAATCCAAGAAAGATGGTGGGCATGGTGTGGAAAACCTTCAACTCTTTAACAAAGCTCTCTTAACCAAATGGCTTTGGAGATTCTTAGTGAATAAAGAGAGTTTATGGGCTGAAGTCATAAAAGCCAGACATGGTGACCTCCACCCCAACCGAAGGGGGCAGAATGTGGCCTGCTACAAATCGGGATGGTGGCCGAAAGTCTTGACTGCAGCTGGAAGAGACGGAACCGGTTGTTTCTGGGGAAACCTATCTTGTAAACTAGGCAATGGCTGCTCTATTAGCTTTTGGCATGATTATTGGGCCGGAGACATGGCATTAAAGGAATCATTTCCTAGGCTCTACAACCTCAGCGCCAATAAGAACGGTACGGTCCGAGATATGGGGAGATGGTCTGATGGTTGTTGGAGGTGGGAAGTAACTTGGAGAAGGGCCCTTATGGACCGAGAGTTGGCACAGGTGGGACAACTTCTCAATCTTATTCAAAACTTGGCAGTCAAAGAAGATGGCTTAGATGAATGGAAATGGGGCGACTCTTCAAGCGGAGTGTTCACTGTGAAAGCTGCCTATGCCTCACTCTTACGTGAATCATTGGGTGATAGGTCTCAAAGGCACAGCTGGAGAGGCTTCAACCTTATCTGGAAATCCCTTGCTCCTCTTAAAGCCCAAATCACTGCTTGGAGGCTGGCTCTCGATCGTCTCCCGACAAAAGACAACCTGGGTAAGCGTTTCCCTCTGGAGCCGGATGCCCAACTGTGTTGCGGTTGTCGACTTTCTCAAGAAACGGCTAGGCATTTCCTAATTTCATGTAATGACGTGTCTAGGCTGTGGAACAAGTTGGTTATCTGGATTGGGGTGCATTGGGTCCCTCCCAATTCGATTCACGAGCACTTTGAGCATTTTGTCAATTTACTTGGTGTAGGTAAGATCCGTAAATGGTTGGGAGGTCTTTGGATATGTGCGATTTGGGTCCTTTGGAAATGGCGTAATTCCATTCTCTTTGATCAAAAGGATTGGGATTTCAAGAGGGTTGAGGAGGAGATTAAATGTCGTTTTTGGAGTTGGTGCGCAGCACGAGGAGAGGCGGTATTGAACTTGAGTTTTGCGGACTGGAGCCGCAATCCTCTCGCTCATTTTCATTCTGCTTTGTAACTCTCTTTATGGTACTCCTTGTGCCTGTGTGATTCTCTCTCTTAATAATATTTTCTCTTTTCTGATTATAAAAAAAAAAAAAAAAAAAAAAAAAAAAAAAAAGATGAAATGTATTCATTTATAGTGTATTTCTCAATATTCTACCTCACTTCTGAACTCAATTTTTCAATAATCATTTGAGTACGAGGCCCAACAAACGCTCGTTTTTTAGTATGGTTAAAGTTGATACCCGTGATATTTGAATACAACTCAGGTTTAGCCAAATGCTCTAATTTTATAATAGAATTACGTCTTATTTAAAATCTCAAATCTATAAGATAAAATGCATGCATTAATATTTATACTCTATTTCCAAGACAATGAGTAGATTTTCCTTGTATCAAATAAAGCCATAAAAGAACTTTATTTAGTAGGGGAAGTGTAAATGACATAGTTTGTGGTATAGAATTACTATCTTCATTCCATTTCATTTGACTCATAAAATAAATAGATGTAAAGCGTAAAATAATGAAATATGTTCTCAATAAAATGGAACGAAGGAAGTAATTAATATAGATCTCACAATCAATAAAGTTGTGGCCATGAATGGATGAATATCCAACACATAGATTGATGAACAAAAATATCACATCAAGGCATGAAAGAAATATTTGAGCACATTAAAATGCTCAATAAAATGTCCCCTATATATTGTCGGTCAATACCTAAGTAGAATTCTCCATTGATTAGTATTTCATGATTTCATCCGTCTCATTTCATTAGTCACGTTTGTTATTTGAGTCGTCCTAATTCACTAGTCATGTTTCTTAAATTGGAAAGAATTAATCCTGCATTTCAATAAAAACCCATTACTTTTCACTTTTAACACTTACGCATAAAATCTCGTGTAGAAAAGAAATATAACTAGTAAAATGTAATGTAGGGAGTACTATCTTAAAGTACTCGAACCCCCGATCAATAATTGTTTCCAATTTTCCCTCCATGGTGACTCAAACCCCCGATCATTCGGTTAGGAGCAGGGGCGGAGTTAGGAATCTAAAAGTTCCCGGGCGAGATCGGGTTTATGTGAATTGGACCGGGCGAAACAACTTATATACATGTAAAAAATAAAAAATACACTACAAATATATAATATAGGGTAAATAAAAAATAAAAAATTGCCCGGGCGGACGCCGGGGTTGCCAGGGCTCTGGCTCCGCCCCTGGTTAGTAGGTGAAGCTCTTACTAACTGAGATGTCCTTCGTTGTCATCATTTAAGTTCTGTTTATATTCTTTCATTATTTTTATCGTTTGACACCGGTTTGGTGGTGAAATAAGGAGAACTTCAAAGTCCAAGTTATGATTGAAGAAGATGAAAAATGAAATCAAGATTGAATGTTGATCATTTCTTTGAAGTTTTTCATATTGAATTAGGCATGATGTGCAACATTCCATTCTTGTTGAATATCATATTACTAGATCAATTTTGTTGGAGAAAAAGAGATTCAACAACCAAAACGATAGAGAGCCTTTAGAGAGAAACACATAGAGTGAGATCGAACGAGCAAAAATTGCATGATCGCGATACAGCACCAAAACGGCAACCATGCACCGTTTCAATGATGATAAATTGTCGTTGGCTCTCATGAAATTTTAGAGGGAAAATGTCTTACTAATTGCATTATTCTGATCGTGAAATCAAACGAACATCGCTCCAAATAAAATTAAGATACACCGCCCATAATAACCAAGTTATAAGTCATAACACCTAGGGGTGGGTCGGGATATCGTTACGCCGAAATACCGAACATACCACGCCGAAAAAAACCGAAAATACCGAAAGAGACGGTATACCGATTTTTTGGTACGGTATCATAACGTACCGATAAGCTTCGGTTCGGCAACGGTATTCAAAATTACAATACCGCGGTATACCGATAAATATAAAACTCCTCGTACTACAAGTCTACAACTGCAAGGCATACTTAAATAAATTTTTGTGTTTTATCCGTACTGCAACTGGAATTTCTGTCCCTTCAATTAATGAAATCTATGAAATGTTTTTTTAGTGGGAGAAATATTGTGGCGTGCTTAGTTAATGCCCCACCTTAAATAAAGATGTGGTCAAAATTAGAGTAAGAATTAAGTGGTATCGTATCAAAGGCACATAACAAATGTTTAAACACGCCAAATTGCCAAAAAAAAAAAAAAAAAAAAAAATGTGTTTATAGTTAGAATATACTTCGTTTTTGCAAGATGATCACGTTTTGTTTTTATAGTGTATCATTCAAAATGACTTATTTCCTATTATACCCAACAATCCTAGGTAAAGTCCAATTTAACTATACATTAGTCACTTAATCAATCCTAAACCTAATCCCATGAATCATCTCCCTCCATCCTAAAATGACGTGGGTCGCCACTTTTTACACTAAACTCTCATTTTTTAACATTTGTAACCGAAAGAAAGTGGTCATTTCGTAAGAAACATGGTAAGTATTTTATAATTTGCGTCACAAACAATGCTCTATTTTATGTATAAATTTTATGTAATAAGGTTGTGTTATCTTTTATGCGAAAGAAAATGAGAGAAATTTTTTTTTTTAAAAAAATCAACTTTTAAATCTCACTCTTTTATAACCTTTTACTCCTTAAATTGAAGAAAATATTTACAACACCATATTGGTGAGATAATATTTTCCCACCATTGTAATGCAAATGAAGGGGGGGGGGGGGGGGGGGAATGTCAAATGTGAGAGGGTGAAAAATAAGGAAGATTTAAAGAGTAATTTTTCTTTCGCATCAAAGAGAACGAAACCTAATGAAAAAAAAAAAAAAAAAAAAAACTCACTCAGTCCCCTAATAAGTGTCCCAATTGACTAAAATTTTTGTCCCCTAATAAGTGTCCTATCAGGCTATCACATATTTCAATGTAAAAATTTGGTTAAACTACCAATTTTACCCCTGTTATCGTTACATTTTTTTACTTTTTCAATTTTCTATGTAATGATTAGGGGTTAATATGATAAAATTATACACTTTCTTGGTTATTGAGTTTTGACGGCTCGGGACACTTATTAGGGGACGGAGGGAGTATTGCGTAGTCGATAGTATTTCGTAATTTTTAGAATAAATATTGGAAATAATGAGAATTAGGGTGAAGGTTGTACTATTTGTGGCAATTGTAACAACTTAGCTATATTAATGGATACTATGTGTTAATTGTATTACTACTATATAGTACTCCGCTCCGCTTATAGCTAGCTTATAACAAACATACTGTACCAACGTGTCACACATGGAATTAACTAAACTGCAAGTTTTAATTAATAATATGGATTCACAAAAAAATCAAGCATAGTTGTGAGAAGCAAGTAGTATTTAAGAGGCACAAAGGCGCAGTATTATTTGTATAATTCAAGAAAAGATGGGTTCTTTAGGTAATACTATTACTAGAGATGAGCGACCTGCAGTTTACGGCATGAATCCCGGTGATGGACCTCATAGCTACGTCCGGAACTCCTCGTATCAGGTATGTACTAGCTCCCACCTCGATCCGTTCACGGAAAATACGTAGTTATTTTCCTATATTTGACTGTCCACAAAATATGTGAGCATTTTGATTTAGCAATGTATCTTATATTCGTAATCTAAATTAAACTGGCCAGTGTTGAAACACTCTGCTCACGTATTTTATGGATGGCATAGAGAGAGTATACTTTTATTCGTTTTAGATGAAAAAAGTATGATGCTTATTAAGGTGGAAAATTGTTTAAGCCTCCCATTATCCCACATCGACTTTGTAAAGATCTTGACTATAACATATAAGTGAGATAACCTTCCCCCCTTAGTAAGGCCTTATTAAGGGGTGATTGACCCATTTCCTATAAATATCTATTGATAAAAAATTGATCGGCAAATTGATCGGTCTCTATGAAGTATGGAAGATAGAAAGAATAATATTAGTACTCCATTCGTTTCAAATCAATTGTCTTGTTTCATTTCGACATGGAATTATTGGTGCAATATTAAAATTGTAAAGTAAGGGGTATATATTAAAATGTAAGGAGTAATTATTTTCATTTCATAAAATAGGACAATTCAAGTGAAACAGTCTATAATTAATAAAGAAAAACAATTTAACATTTGAAGTGGGAGAGAGGGAGGAGTATAATTAGTCCCTCGTTGATCTTGGACAATTTTTCATTTTTGATTGTCCCATTAATATAGTTCATTTTTCAAAATGCAAAAATTAGGGCTTAATTAATTATTCTAATTTAATTAACTTGTTTCACTTGCTCATCTCTCGGCATATATCCTAATAATATATTTTAAGATTTTTAATTATCATAATTGTTAATTTGATCTAATATTTTTGTAAGTTTTATATTGAATTAAAGAATATCGACACATTCTTTCATTCAAGATACACCATTAATATGTTATTATGGATATATGGTGCTCTAATTTTCTTTTCTTTACTTTTTTCTTTCTTTTTTTTTTATATAAAAAAATTGATGCTCTAATAATATTTAAGAAGTAAATTTCGCATCAATTATTTACGAACAATCCTCCCTGGCCATTAGATGAACAAGAACAAGAAGATAAACTTAGTGGCTTCGATATACGATGTGTTGATCTAATAATAAATAGTTAATACGTGTGATTAAACGTCTCAAGCTCGAGTCCTCCAACTATCTGCCGATAATGGTTCTATCTTCCGTACCATTTGAATATCATATTAATTATCTCATTAATTAATTACATGAAGGAACCGACACTCAGTAACCCACCACATCAAATTAATAAACACTTTCTTTACTTACTAAAATCTACCAAATTACATCAACCTAAATTTTTATTAAAAATCTTACCATTTTATATATACATCATCCGTCCCTTGTAAGATGATAAGTTTTCTTTTTCGATACGTTCCTTATAAGAGGTTATATTTCCTTATTGGGTAAGAATCTATTAGATGAAAATCAAACACTTTTCGCATATGCGCTCTCCACTTTTACATACAAACCCACCATTTCTTAAATTCCGTGTCAAAAATAAAACGTCTCCTCTTACGAATGATGTAGGGAGTAATTCATAACATTGTTTTTCCTTTCCCTTTTTCTTTTCATACATCAGAGAGGAGTGTTAGAAGCTGCAAAGCCAATTATTGAGGAAGAAATAGCCAACAATTTAGACATCAAACACTCTTCCTCTTCGCCCTTGTGCATCGCCGATTTCGGCTGCTCAACCGGCCACAACTCATTTCCGGCCATGCAAATAATCATAGACGCCATCAAGAAAAAGCAGCAAGAAACATCAATGAGCCCGCTCCCGGAATTCTGCGTCGTCTTCAACGACGTCGTAAGCAACGATTTCAACACGCTTTTCACCTCGCTTCCGCCCCGTAGGGGCTACCTCGCGGTCGCGGTGGCCGGGGACTTCCACCGCCGCCTTCTGCCGCCGTCGTCGCTCCATTTCGCCTACTCGTCCTGGTCGGTGCATTGGCTGACGAAGGCGCCCGAGGCGGTGGCGGCCCGCGGATCTCCGGCGTGGAATGGTGGCCGGATTCTATATGGTGAGGATAGAAAGGAAGTTTGTGATGCATATTTGGAGCAATTTGGTAGGGATGTGGAGATGTTCATGGAATCTAGGGCTGTGGAAATTGTGGGTGGAGGGCTAATGGCCCTAATTTTTCCTGGTGTCCCCACCTCATGGAATCCTCAAACGGAGTATACTATACCTTCGGATATCAACCTCTTGGGCTCTTGCCTAGTGGATATGGCTAAAAAGGTGATTTCGATGTTAAGATTCCTTAATTCATATGCTTCTTCCGTTACAAACGAATCGTACCCCTTCTTTGAAATTTATTTTAGGGAATGTGAGCGTTTCGCTTAGGATAGAAGGACCGAAGGAGTATGGTTTAGTGTTGAGCTCATTTAAGTCGTTTGTCCCAATTTTATTATCTTAAATATTCAATTTTATTAGTTATGAAAAAAAAAAAAAATTACTTCAATTTATCAATTTTTTTTAACTAAAAACTGAAATTTTAAGAAGTTATGAATTATAATTTTGAATTTATCGAGCCTTGCTAGTTTAATTGATAATATATGCATGCCCAAATTGGATTTTAGTGAACTCTATAAATAACTCTAAAATTAAACTAAACTGTATAAAAACTGGATTTTAGTGAATTTCATGTAGTTAACTCTCTTTCATTCCTATATTTCCATCTTATACATTTCAAACTAATCTTTATCAAATTTTGCATGGGTTTTGAAATTCTCATGCTTTGAGATTTTTTTTAATGTACGGATATATTTGGCCTTTTAAACAAGCTATATTATCCAACTAGTCAGTGGCGGAGCTGCGTGGAGGTGATGGTGGACTAAAGCCCACCCCATTTAATATTTTTTCCCCTTAAAATTTTGATTTTCATCGGAAATTTTCATCGTTAGCACACATTAAATGCGAGGAATTGAAAATGAGTAAATTTGATCTCGTTTGTATTACCGGCCAATTGAGCCCACCCCATTTTAAATTACCGGCTCCGCCACTTCAACTAGTTGGGTCTTGGCCATTTATGAACTTTTCACTATCACAACATGCCTCATAAGCTCTTAAATCATCGTAAATCATCGTATAAGATATTTAAATTAGTGTATGTTTGATTTGATTTACAGGGAAAGTTGAGCAAAGAGAAGATAGATTCATTCAATCTCCCATACTACTTCACCACCCCTCCACAACTAAAGGCCATATTGTTGAGGAGCAAAAGCTTTACCATCCAAAGAATGGATATCGTGAACAACCCTAATAAGTGTAGCGTGGGCAGCGTGGAGTCGCGTGCCGCCTTCTACAGGGCGGTGCACGAGGAATTGCTGGCCCGTCACTTTGGAGTCGAAATCATCGACGAATTGTTCGACCGCTACATGAACAAACTTTCGGCCTCGTCGGTTTTTCTGAATTCTAAGAACGATAAATCTATCGTCATTATTGTTGTCCTCAAGCGAATAAAGGACCAATCCATATAATTAATATTGTTATAGAATTGTGTGTTTTAGATACCTAAATCGTAAGTTTGAATTCTGTGAATGAATCTTGATCCGTGTACATGTACTTGGAAAATTGAGTCGATGTATTGTAAATTTAATAGAGTTGTGTGAGATTAGTATAAATTATAGGTGATGTTAAAAATATGAGATATAAGCCCGATCAAAAAAAAAAAAAAATATGAGATATAAGAGAAATCTCTTCTAAGGTATTTGTCGACAGAGGAAAGTTCTCTTAACCACGATAAGCCTATTTAGGTGCATGTTTAGTATGATAGGTACGATAAGGGAAGATTAATAACATCTAAATGAATAATATGGATTAAGTGAGACAAATTATCTAAAATAGGTGTTTGGTAGTTAAAATTAAAAACCGAGTTAAAATAGGTGTTTGATAGATTAGATAAATCAAGATTACTCTAACATTTACGAAAATAAACTTTACATTTTTTAATTCTAAATTTTTTATCTAATGACAAAATAATCATTTGAAATTTAAACTAAGAGGTCCAAGACTTCCCTACTTTTTTGGTCTGATATTTTTATATTCACTAATCCAATTAATTTGCATTTAGTAATCCAATGTGATTTTGTATTTACCTTTTATTTATTTCTTAAATTAATGTAAATGAACATCGAGATTAACAAAGCTAATTTTAAAAATTATTCAAAATATCGGAAAATAAACTTTCTTACGTGATATTTAAGATTTTTTTGGAAGTAGTAATTATCCAATTATTGTTTCCTTATCTAAGGGTATGTAATGAGAGATACACAATCATAAGAAAACATTGAAAAGTAAAACAATGAAAAGTAGGGAAAAAAGTGTAGAGCCTTCACTTAATACTTCAAGATTAATTGTCTATGTTACTAAACTCATAGATGAATGAAGATTAGTTATCTATCCAACTTAATTTGTCCGACCAATTACGAGATTATGTGAAGTACTAAGTTTAAGTAAAATTATTAATATTATTAATAAATCCTCTAAAAAACAAACCTCATCAAACCTTTCCAAAAGAAAATTTTAATTGGTTTTTCTAGTTAGAGACCCATCCGAAAGAAATCGGTTCTTTTGTATAAATCTTCGAATAAAATCGAAATCGAAACTGAAACCGAAACCGAAATCAAAACCAAACCAAGTAGATCGAATTTATCATTTATTTCTGTAAGCAATAAAATCAAGCAATGCAATCAAGGGTGCCGCCCTACCGCATTCGAATCCAAGGAGCTGCTCTTCGGCTTCCTTCTTCAACTGCTCAGCCAACTCCTTCGACTTTTCGATTCCGATTAGCTTCGGATACGTCGCTTTGCCGGCGGCGGCGTCCTTCCCCGCCGTCTTCCCCAGCTCCTCCGACGACTTAGTCACGTCGAGTATATCATCCACCACCTGAAACAGCACCCCCGCCCGCCTCGAGTATATCCTAACCTTCTCGATCTCCTCCTCACACGCGCCGCCGAGGACAGCCCCCGCCACTGCCGACGCCTCCACCGCCGCCGCCGTCTTCTGCAGGTGGATGTACTCCAGCTGCTCCATCCCGACGTCCCCCCGCCCGCCGCCGCACTGCAGGTCAACCACCTGCCCGGCCACCACCCCCTCCGGCCCCATCAGCCGCGCGATCTCGCAGACGACACGCGCGGTCCTCCCCTCCTCCACACCCGCGGTCGCCGCCGCGATGTGCTCGAATGCGGCCGCGAGCAAGGCGTAGCCGCCGAGGACGGCGGCGCGCTCGCCGAAAGCCTTGTGGTTCGACGGCCGGCCGCGGCGGAGGTCGTCGTTATCCATACAGGGGAGGTCGTCGTGCATCAGAGACATGGCGTGGATCATCTCCAGCGCGCAGGCCGACGGCATCGCCGCCGCCTCGTCACCGCCGACGAGGCGGCACGCCGCCAGGCAGACGATGGGGCAGATGCGCTTGCCGCCGGCGAGGAGAGAGTAGCGCATCGCTTCGTGGAGTCTGGTCGGGCTCCGCAGCGGAACGGCGGCGTCTAACGCCCGATTCACGGCGGAGATCCTGTCCGCCATATATGCTTTGAAATCGAACTGCTTTTGAAGTTGAATTGGTTTTTGATGGTCGGAAATTGTGTGAATTCGATGCCGGAATGATTTGAGTGTTTGATTTACAGAGTGAGAAGTGGGAATGATTCTGGATTTGAGCAGAAACTTGGTGAACATATTCACCCCCATTTTTGCTGCTATGAGAACGGCCCAAAGGTATGAAAGGCCAAAGCATTCCGAGTGTTGAGCCCTAATTAATCAGCTTTGTTTAACTTCGACAAATAACAATATTAAAATTTGAAAAATGGCTTCTGGACAAGAACTTTGTTGATGACTTCCTTATGCAATGGATTAATCTCCCAAATGTTAGCTCTCTTCCCTCAAAACTGAAGCAAAGCAAACACTTTTTAACATCTTGGGCAGGAACGCGTTTTGATAAATTGGGCAAGAAGATTCAAGAGTTGAGATCTAAACGGGTTAAATGGCTCCAACGAGATCCCGATAAAATCAGTCAGCTGACGGTGAAGAGATTAACTGATGAAACTGAGAAAACAGCTGAAATGGAAGAAGTGCATTGGAAGCGACGATCTCGAACAAATTGGCTTGGACTTGGAGACAGAAATACTAAGTATTTCCACATGCATGCTTCTGACAGACGAAGGAAGAACACCATAAATGGCCTCTTTGATGATCATGGCTTATGGCAGGAAGACGAATCTAAGATCGCCGAGATGGTCGAATCCTATTTTGACAGACTCTTCACTGTTTGACGAGCTACTCCGCCCGTTTATAGCTGAGGAGGTCAAGAAAGAACTATTCCAAATGCACCCTACGAAAGCACCGGGGCCCGATGGTTTTCCAGCTGGATTCTTCCAGAAGCTCTGGCCAGCAGTGGGCAACACAGTAATCTCAGAGGTACTCCATATTCTCAATAACAATGGTAATATTGACAGCTGGAATGCTACTAACATAGTTCTTGTGCCAAAAGTGAAGACTCCGAAATATTTGAAAGACTTCAGGCCCATCAGTTTGTGCAATACTACTTATAAAATTGTCTCGAAGGTACTTGTTAACGGGTTAAGACCAGTCTTGAGATACGTTGTTGATCCGATGCAAAGTGCCTTCATTAAAGGGAGACTTATCTCTGACAATATTCTGTTGGGTTTTGAGTGTATGCATTGGCTGCAGTACCAGAAGAAGGGAAAGGCGGGATATGCTATTGCAAAGTTGGACATGAGTAAAGCCTATGATCGAGTGGAATGGAACTACCTGCGTGCTATCTTAAAATTCATGAACTTCCCCGCAAGGTTCGTGGATCTCATTATGAGCTGCGTTTCCACAACCAGATTCTCTTTTGTGGTGAACAGGAAAGTGTATGGCAATCTTATACCATCAAGAGGCCTTCGCCAAGGGGATCCCTTATCGTCTTTCCTTTTCGTGTTGTGTGCTCAAGGCTTGTCCTCCATGCTCACAAACTCTCAGAATTCTAATTTTTTTAAAGGAATTCGTATAGCACAAAATGCTCCTATTTTATCTCTTTTTTTTTTTGCAGGTGACAATCTTCTTCTTCTTAAAGTTGAAAGAGATGGACTGAGGCATGTCCAAAGAATCCTTGAGCAGTATGCTAAAGCCTCGGGGCAACTCATCAATTTCGATAAATCTGCCGCGGTGTTCAGCCCCAACTGCAACCAAGAAAAGATTGATTTACTCCGGAACATCATGGGAATTAAGGCGGTGGCCGAGCACTCTTTCTATTTGGACCTCCCTACCTTCTCCGCTAAGAAAAGAAGGCTTCAGTTTGACTACATAAGAGAGAAAGTCGGGCGAAGGGTCGAGAGTTGGAAGAACAAGTTATTCTCTAGTGGTGGACGAGATGTACTTTTCAAATTTGTTCTACAGGCAATTCCCATTTATGCTATGTCTTGCTTTCGTATTCCGATGGGTGTTTGTTTGGATATTGAGAGACTTTGTCAGAAATTTTGGTGGGGAGACACAGAGTCTAAGAAGACAATTCACTGGACCAAATGGAACGAATTATGTATTCCTAAGTGTCAGGGCGGTGTGGGTTTTCGTCGCTTAGAATTTTTTAACCGTGCTCTGCTTGCAAAACAAGTTTGGCGTATTATCGTCGATCATGATTCTCTTGTGGCCCAGGTTCTAAAAGCTAGATATTTTCGGAATACTGATATTATGGAGGCAAAGATTACATGTAACTCCTCTTTCATTTGGCGTTCTATTTGTTGGGGACGTGATTTGCTTAAGGAAGGGTTAAGATGGAAGGTGTGAAATGGGGCTTCTATTCAGGTGTTTAAAGATGCTTGGATACCTTCATTCTCTTCGGGCAAGCTCATATGCAGCTGGAATAATGATAGTGACCTCAAAGTCTCGGATCTCATTCAATCGGACTTCTCTTGGGATAAAGAACTGATCCATTCTATTATGTTACCTGTTGAAGCCGCTGCAGTTGAATCTATTAGCTCGAGGCTCGGGATGGGGCAAATTATTGCTATTGGAAGTTCTCTGAGGATGGTTGCTACACCGTAAAATTTGGATATCTGCTTGCATTGGGATTCTACAAACCGAAGGGGTCTTGCTCTCTTTCTCTTTGGATGATGGCTGGTGGAAGGCAATGTGGAAATTAAAAGTGCCATCAAAAGTCAGAATCTTTACCTGGAAGCTTCTACGTGGCTTTCTCCTTGTTGATGTGAATCTCAAAAAACATCATGTCCCGATCTTGGGAACTTGCTCTTGGTGCCATCGCAAATGGGGTACGCTTACTCATTGTCTTGTTTTCTGCAGTGTGGTTCAACACATTTGGGAGAACACAATTTTTTGGGATCTTTTGAAGAAAAGGCAACATCTTCCAATGGATGATATTTGCCGATCTGTGCGAGATAAATTGGGTCCTAAACATTTTGAACGGTGGATCATGCTTCTATGGACGATTTGGAGTGACTTGTGCAAAATCAAACATAGGTACTGATGAATCCTAAATTCGTTGCTCGGTGAGAGTGAGAAAGTGTTTGTGATATTTAAGTGCAGAAAAGTAATGAACACAAGGATGTAACGTGGTTCGATCGAAGGATCTACGTCCACGGGAGAATCGAGAGAGGGAGCTTGTATTCAAAGTAGCATGCGTGTATTACAATACATCGGATTCAATATTTATAGCTAATTCTATTGTCCATCATGGGAATGATGGACGTGGGATCGTGGAGATCGTGGGTGTGGCCGTTTCTGCCTCCATCACTCCACGTTATGTTAGTTAGGGCTCAACTCCCTGGGCCTGCGATTGGGCTAGTTGATGTTGGGATGGGCCGAACTGTCATTGGGCCGAGGTGCCTTTGTTGGGCTTTTGCCGAGGTGGTGTTTGGGCCTTTGCCGAGGTGGTGGTATTGGGCCTAAGGAGATGGGTCATTTCCTATCACATCCCCTCCCCCCCCCCCCAAAAAAAAGATGTGGGGTGATGGAGGTGATGTTGGAGTTGTAGTCGGCGTCATCTTGCCGTGTTGAAGCTATTCGAGCTCGTCATGGCACGGGTTACTTTGAGGTGTGACCACGGCGTACCTGACCAAAGTGCCGTTTGCTATGTTGGTCGAGGTCGTGTTGCCGGTGTGCGAAGACGAGGTGCTCACGTCCTAAGTCATGGAAAGCGTGTCAGTCACATTAAATGACGTTTGGTGTCCCGATAAAGCAGGGATTGGACGGGCCGTTACATGAAACGCCGTTGCATTGATGAAGCGTATTGAATACGCTTTTACTCCCTCTCTTTAGTTGTGCAATGATTTGAGAGAAGTTATCACTCCTTCAATTTGCGAATTTGATAACCCTAAAAATCTCAGTTTGCTTTGCACTGTTCATCCTCTTCTTCAACACTTTGTCTGCAAATCCTCTGATAAGTGGCCCCAACATTCTTAAGTCCGAATGGCATCTTGCGGTAGGCAAAGATGCCGAAATCCGTGATGGGTATTGGTGCTATATTACGTGATCACGCCGGAGTGACTCTCGCTGCCACCGCTATCGTTGCTGCTCGGGCTGCTTCAGTCCTCACGGGGGAGTTGATAGCTGTCCGCTCCGGGATTAATTTGTGCGTTGACATGGGGATGGCTCCGATCTAGGTTTATTCTGATTCAATCTTGGCTATTCGCATGTTAAATGAGCTTGATGATCAACATAATGTTCATTGTAAGGATATCTTGGATGCTATTTCCTTGGCTAATTGATGGGAAGATGAAGCAACATTTCTCTGTTCAGCAGAATATGAGGTGCTGTCGCGATTTGAGTATTCTGATGATGTTTGAGCCATCCAATCTATATCCCTATTATCCCGTTCTCGCTCGGTCGTACCATAACTGCTAGATTCCGCGAGCTGCCCCCTTGAGGATGAGGGGATGGGGTAGTCATTTCCCCAACTGGATGACCCTTCTTCGAGTCCAGCGCACTCAGCCACTTCGATACCTTGTAGGGCACGCAACGGCTAGAATGCTATGGCATGCGGTCAAAAAAGTCTCAAAGTTTAACTTTAACATGATCGATCGACCGGGAAGAAGAAATAAAAATAGCAAAGTCAAAGAATCAAAAAAATAAACCGATATGAATGAACTCATGGAGGTTGTCTTCCCTTTTTAAGACTCTATACAGGCTCTTACATCCATAGGAGAGTGGAAGGTTTCTATCACATGAGAAGAGAGACAAATAGTGCTGCTCATGCTCTTGCTAATTTTGCAAATTCTATTGATTGTACGATGATGTGGAAATCTGATTTTTCATCATGGCCGGTGAACATTGTGTACACTGATTCATTATCGTAATAGAAGCACTCTTTCCCCCCTCAAAGGAAAAAAAAAAAAAAAAAAAATTTGAAAATTTGCTTCACAAAGACAACTACTCCCTCCGTCTCCTTCTTGAGGCCTACTAAATGGGCATGGAACGTATATAGTTAGGCTTAATTAATTAAATACTACTATTATATTGGGAAATGACGTGTAATGAATGGGACATCTCAATATAGAAAGTTTCTCAATTAAAAAGGGACGGACGGACAGATGAAGGGAATGAGTATATAATTATTATAGTGTCTATATATTAAAATTTATTTAACGTCAATATTATAATAATATCAAATTATTATACACGGATTTTAAAAGGATAAAACAAAATAAAACATGGTATTCATATGATTACACGAAATTATTTAAAATTTCATCATTAAAAGGGCAAACATGATTACCTTTCTACTTATATATTTTAATATATAATCTCTCTATCCATTTTATCATAACACTTTACTATTCATTTGTGTCTTTATGATAAAAAAGTATCATGATAAAATGGACGGAGAGAGTATCATATTATTATACATGAATTAAAAAAGAAAAAAAATAGAACGTGGTATTTCATAACACTAGTTCATTTATTTAAAAAAAAAAAAAGTATAGCTCTATTTTTCATGAATCGGTATTTCAAAAGAAACTAGTTTAGTGCCCGTCGAAAATCGACGGGTGCTAATTAGTTTTAACATTTAGATATTTTATCAGTGAAATTTACTTTAAAATAGTTCGTACTATGATTCTCAATTTCTATGTACCTACAAACAATAAGAGGAAGTTAAGAATAATAAGTGCGAAGACCCAATCCAATGCCGATTCATATTACATTTAAATCTTCGACGTCTAAAGACTTATAAATGAAATTGGTGCTGAAATCGACAAAGCCAAGTTTCTCGTAAAATACAAAAAAAATAAATAAATAAATAAATTAAAGTAATGCAAAAAATACTTAATGGTTTACTACCAGTCGAAAATAGTTTACATCAATCGAATTCTGCCTCTTTTGCAATCTAACCAGTAACTTAATTTGATCTGATGTAGTTATTATTGTCATTCTTGCAATTGGAAACTTCTTACCAACATTTTTTCCTTAGTGAATTTTTAATAAAAATTTAGTAGAAAATATATAATTATATAAAGTCACCCGTTACTCGTGTTTATAAGAAAATAAGTTTAAAAGAGAATATGTTGATGGTAGGTGCATTTGTATTCTGTCAAAATTCGATAGGAATCACTTTATAACATTATTTTAAAGTAAAACTAGAACATTTATCCGAGCAATGCTCGGGAATAATATTGCATATGTTTATTTCTAATCTATCATGCAATGTGGATATTTTGTTGATAATATTTCCCCCAATTTTTATTGTTTTGATATTATATATGTTGATGTTAATATCATAAAGTACTATATATTGTTGACATTTGTAGCATGGTATCAATATGTTCTAAAGATCCAAAATAAATTATATCCCATCATTACTACATAACAAATTTTGCAAATTAGTACTCACATTATATCTTAGTAGTATGCATGAGACATAAGATACCATGTTTTTTCTAAAATTCTTTTTGTCACTTTCTCCCTTCTTATTCTTCAGAATTTTTATTAAATCTATTAGACTCCTATTTTTTATTTTTTATTTCCAAAAATTGTATATTTAAATTTTTTTATCAAATTCAACTAATGCAGAATTCAAGAAATCAAAACAATAATGCTAATTGGCCATAATGTGGCCGGCCACACAACAATATTTTTCGTATTTTTTGTAATTTTAAAAATTGTAAATTGTAACAATAATTTATTAATTTCATATTTTAATTTAAAAATATTTTTTCCCCAAAAATTACATATTTTTTTCATTTTTTAGGTAAAAAAGGTAAAAAAATACTTTAAAATAGTAAAAATTATCAAATAATTAAAGGATTAATTTTAAAAAATACGTAAAAAATACGGAGTATCACTTTTTGAGTATTTTATAATCTAAAAAAGTTTGGCATAAATATATAAATTATTTGATATTATAAAAAATAAAACAAGTTAAATTATGGCCGGCCACATTATGGCCGAATAGCATCACTCAAATCAAAAAACCATCTTTTAAAAGCTAAAAAAAGACGAAAATTTACAAATATAAATTGATGTATATATTGAATGCTACCGACAAACTATATAATATTATATATATGAACTAAAAAAAAAACGAACAATGTTTTCGTTATATTTAAAAATGCAATCGAGCCGTTTCTCAACTACATGTATAAGTTAGTTTGCACATCATTTGCTTTTGCGTTTTTTGTTTTTTGTATCTCTTGTTCGATAAAAGCATCAACACGTACGTCTACATTAATTGAAATCCAGAAGGTATGATTTCAATTCCTCCTATGAAAGCTATTGTGTGATTTTGGTGTATATAGACATATAAATACACATGATTGTTATGTTGCAATTAAAAAATATTCCCTATGTCATATTTATAAAAGGATATGTTTTATTTTCTTCCGTCCCACTCATACACGGATATTACCTTAAATTGTAAAAAATTAACACACTAAAACACATTCATATTACTTTATTTATAACTACTACTCTCGTCTTAATTCTCGTGCTGAAAAAAAATTATCTCTATATGAGTGGGAGAGAATAGTACATTGTTGTCCTCATCTCTCAGCTCGGCGTGTAATGCGCAACAAAATAAATATAACGATAGGATATATTATTATATATACAGTGGAAATTATTGCATGACTCATATAGACACGTGTATTTATAGAGGCGAGAGGGAAATATAAGGGTCATGTCTGCTCAAAAACTAAAAATAAAAGAAACTTAATGTTAATGGAAGTGCCTGTTCACAATTTATGAAAATTAAATGGAGAAAATTCTACGTAAATTTTACCGGACAAAAATACATAACGATATTAGAAGTGTAATCACAAAATTACCTTTTCTACTTTACCCATGCAATGCATGGGCATATATTATTCGATTGAATTTAATAAATTATCATGACTAAATTATAAATATAATAATGAACTTCAATTCTTACACAGATTAAATATATCTACACCCCTATGAACATTCTTATACAATATACAATGTATTTTTTCGTAAAAGGAATTACATTTTAAATCTTATGAAAAAAGTTATTGTTATTTTAAATAAGGATGTTGACCATCTTCAATAAAATGTATCCACTGACATTATTCAAACACACATCATTGTAAATATGAAATATTAATTATTTTTATAAGATGGAATATTATATCTTACCCATTTGTTTTTTGTGCAGAGGTTTTAGAAAATTTAGTTGGACCCCTACACAATAGAACTTGTAAGACATACAACAACAATGGAAAAAAATATATAAATAAAAATAATTTAAACACCAAATAAAAATAAACGGATAATCCATTGGTCATGAAATTGAATTTGACCCATATATCATGAAGGAACCATATCTGATCGGTGAAGATCGGTTCGCCCGAGGATCTATTTCGGATATCTAACTATCGAATTAAACCTATCATGCTCCTATGAATTTAGTGCGGAATCATAGGGGGTTTATAGATCGATTACTTGAAGAAGTAGAGAACTCGCGAATAGATCTTCTGATCTGTATCCCTGCTCGATTCTGACGTTGGATGGACAACGAACCTCGGAATCAGCCACGGAAAACGGGATCCCCACCGAACTGCTCTGCCCGGCCGCGCGTCTCTCTCTCTCTAACCCTAGCCTCCCTTTCTTGTTCAGAATATTTAAGTGCACTCGATTATTCTGATCATTAGGTTTAAACAAGACCTTGAGGGGGTATATATAGAGGAGACCAAGTGAGACTTGGGCTTAAGTTGCAGGCCAGGCCTGCAACACATGGACTAGCCGTCCATAGCAGTATTGGCGCCCTCACTGGGCCCAATTAAGTGGTGGCCCACTTATTCCTTATACTGTGGCATGTTGAGCTTTTTGGGCCAGATCAGGGATCTACTAGCTGGTAAAACCGAGGCCTCCCAATGGCTAAATTCCCCATACTCAGTCCAGAGTATAATTTAGTCCATAAGTACTAAAACATTCCACTAGAGTAATAGTACTGAATTACCTGTTTTACCCCTGTTGAGTTCAGGGCTAGTATTAGACTTAGCGACCCCCATATTTAAGATATCCCACATCCGTTGATTAACTTAGAGCTTCTGACTGCTCGTGTTATTCAACTTCTTTTATATTCCTGAGTAGTACCATTCATACCTTACTCATCATACCGGAATTTAATCCACCTGCAGGGTTTGGTATGATAGTCCTTAATGAATTTCTCAGGGGATGTGATCAACCTGTTCTACCAGGATATGGTGCTCTGTTGCAGTTACACTAAGAGTCGTAGTAGTTATAGTTGCTTCCCAAGATACGGAGCATATTGAGTTACAGATACTCTGAACTCTCACCCATGGTAAGTCAAAGAAGCATACTATAATTATACACCCTTAGGACTCAACTAGAGTTAAGGTTCATCTTAAGTCACCGAGGTCTTGATTCTTTCTACATTCGGTCAGAATAGAAGAATACACCTCACCGTGATCCTATCAGTACACGCACGTACTAGTATAGACAAGTAGCCAAGACAAGCTACTTATGCAGCCTATACTACAGCCTAAACCGACAGTTATATCTAGAACTGTCTCGACTGTGATACCCTTTTATATCTCGTGAGGAACCGGCAACTATGGTCTTCTGTGATCTACAACACACCATAAAGCCTACAACTTTGAGATAATGGATAGATGTTTGATGCATAGATAACAATTCATAGTTAATCAGATAGAAGATTGTTAATGGCTATGGACAACACATGCATACAAGCTAAAAGGCCTGCTTTCTAGTATACAAATCCATCATATCATGGGCCATAAAACAACTTCTTCTTCTTAATACCATATGAATTGTCGATTCATTGACTTTGTCAGTTTGGAGAGTAATTCTGCATGCAGAATCTTTTCCGCCGTGTTATGAATTCTTTTCTCCCGTTATAATGAAAGCACTTGATGAATTTAAAGATGTGGATAAATACCTTGGTTGGAAGGGGCTGTGTTTGTGTATACAATTTGTTAATTGCATTGTTAATATACATATAATATGAATCTATATACTAATAGCAGCACCGGGCTGCCGTTTTTAGTAACTCCTACAATATATAAATAGTAACCCTTATTTTCAATTATCTTTAATTCTAATTTTTTTTAATCAAATTTATTCAATGTTATCATACATCGTATTTTTTAAACAACCAATAAAAATTGGTAATTAAACCAATTCTTAATTTATCAATTAATAATTAATAGTATCAATTAATAATTAATAGGGATGTTACAATTGCAATCATTATGGGAAATTATTAAATTCTTTCCAAAATTATATTCTTTTGCACCTATAAATTTCGATGAATTTCTACTAACATTCACACCTTTCACATGTTTTCGAGCAATATTTTGTTTCACAATAGGAAAAGAAGGTGAGGGCACAGAGGCAATCTCATAATCCCTTCTATATGGATCAAGATTCAAGCTCTATATATCTCATTCTCTTAGCTTGAAACTACTTCTTGATAATTTGTAATTTGTTTAATTCCATACAATATCGTATATGTATTCTACGCATTACTTATGTTTTGTAGCATGAATAGTTATGCATTACTTATAAATGGGTAGTATATCATATATAATTGTCTTTTAATAATTTTATAATTGTATATAGGTTATAAATGCAGAATATATGACAAGTGAACCTTTTCCATCTTATATATATTTATGTTCTTGATTTTTTTATATAAAAATAATGAATGTCAAATTGTGATATTACCACTCATTACAACGTATCATTAATTGTAGCTCTCAACTCCCAATCGAGATTATCAAAATCAACTCATTATTTAAGTTTAATTATAAATTGGCAATTAAATCATACACTTATAATATTTTAATCCAATTCAAATAATTAAAATATGGTAATATACATAAAGATATACGTTGAATAATGTACCATTTATTATAATTAATTCCATCCTTAATTTATAGAAAAAAATTACCTTATATACCTTATTATTGCCGTTACCATGCACATATACATATGAAGTCAACCACCTCCCATAATTAGTTGTATATGTTCAGAGGGATTCTAACAAAGTAATTTTTATTTTCAAATAGCTGCAACAATTAAGATTCAAAATCCTCTTATAAATAGATGCATTCTTATTGGTTCTCTCAAAAAACATGTGCTATAATTTCTCCTCTACAAGAAACTTTACTCTTGCTGGAAGCACAGAAAACTTCCCATTATATTGCACATTATAATGGAAACACTCTAAACTTGCATTTTTATTAGATGTTTTTGCTTATAGGATCTAATGTTGGATGTCGTTGATCTCCACACTCGTGTAGCCGGGTCTACATTCCGGTTATCAAAGGGTATTCTTTATATAAACGGCGATAAGGGGTTTTATAGATTGAATTCTTCCTTTCTTTTATAAATGTCAGATATCTATATTTTTATTTTCCCATTTGCATAATCACATGGTGATAAGGATTTGTCGTTTCTTTTTTTGTTCACTACACATATATATTTTATCTCGACACCATTTATTAACTTTTCAAATAGTTCAATTAGTGATTTATTATATAGCCAATTATAACTTTTATAGTTCGTGATGTTTGATAATATTTACTCATTACTTTACGAGGAGCTGGATTAAAACTTTTCTTCAAATGTTGTATTATTTCAATGGCTTGACAAATAAAAACAAGAAAAGGAAGGATCTATAGCGAATTGCATGCAAGACACAATGAATTTGGCTAAATCCATGCATCTTTTATGATCAACAAAATATATATTCGTGAATTAAATAATTTTTAAATTTGTATAATAATAATAATAACATTGACGGTCAACCATTTTTGATAAGTTCATTTTTCTTTTATTTCTTTCAATTAACTTTTTTCATCTATGTATGTAAGTACTTTCTATAATTCACAAATTTATATCAAAATGAGTACACTAATCTTTTTATACTGTAGCGCCAATTTTTGATAAGTTCATTTGGCACTACTTTTCCACAAGTGAGTACCCTAATCTTTTTAAGTAAGCAATCATCAATTTTATACTGTATATGTAAGTACGCTAATCTTTATATCATATAAAATTTGCCATAGTTATATGCATATCATCGTAAATATATTAATACCTATGTATTAACTGTAACATACATATGTAGATTAAAGTGTTATGAAAATGATGATAAATATGGGTTGAATATTTATTTATTTAGAAAATAACTTAGTTATAAATCCTTTCTAAAGATAAAATAATATTTCCTTTCTCCCATAAACCTTATTCGCACTTTTTTTTAGCCATGGTCAATCATACGCGATATTATTTTAAGGGGCTAATGTTAGCTCGATCGCATGGTTTGGTTGAAGACCCTAATATTAATGGTAATTAACATATTTTAATTGGAATATGCTAAAAATGAGACTCTAAATATTTCTACATACTTAAAATCAACTAATCATACAATGTGTAAAATCTCCACGCGTCGCGTGGGTGTGTTACTAGTGTTCATTGTGGTTAAAACGCCATGCTATGTAATTGGAATAGATTCTTTTTGGGTTTTGTAGTCACCACAATAACTCCATCCGATTATATAGAATTGGAAATTTTCACTTTTCTTCAAAGGACACGTTGCTTGAATTGTGACTTTTCATTTTTCACATTAACATGCGGATTAAAATTTTGAAAATGGTCAGTTTAAATTTAAAAGTGAAATTACTAAAATATCCTCCGTACTTCGCTTTTATATAATATATAGATATAAATGAAAATTATTAAAATGTCAAGTTGGCCGTTATTTATTGTAATCAAATATAAAAGAAAAATATTAAAATAAGTCAGGTCGTCCGTTGTTTATATTAATAAAAAGAAAATGTCAATGAGCGGTCTCAAATAGTTATATTGATTTCATCTCGTCATGTCCCGTTAATATCCGACATGAATAATTAATTGTTTAGTGTTATTTTAAAGCAAACATAAGAGAAAATATTAAAATTATTTAAGTCGCCTTTTGTTTATTCTAATAAATGAATAATGTCGAAGATACATAAATAAATATTTAAATAATTAAAGTCGCCCATTGTTTATTTTAATAAAAATGTCAAAGAGGGGTCTCAAATAGTTATTTTGATTTCCTCTCGATGTGTCGTTATTTCAAGCCACCAGTTAATTGTGATAATAAAAGTTGATTTATTAGAGTAATATTTTGATAATAAGTATAGTGTATCCCGTCAAAATTCGACATGAAAAATTAATTGTTTAGTGTTATTTTAAAGCAAGCATAAGATAAAAATATTAAAATAATTCAAGCCGTCCGTTGCTTATTCTAATAAAAGATTAATGTCAAAGAGACATAGAAATAGAAAAATATTAAAATAAGGTATCATTATTTCAAGCCGCCAACTAATTGTGATAATAAAAAGTAGGTTTATAAGAGTAATATTTCGGTAATAGGTATAGTGTATCCCGTTAAAATTCAACATGAATTATTAATTGTTTAGTGTTATTTTTAAGCAAACATAAGCAAAAAAAATATTTAAATAATTTAAGTTGTCCGTTGTTTATTCTAATAAAAGAAAAATGTTTGTATCCCGTTAAAATTTGACATGAATAATTAATTGTTTAGTGTTATTTTAAAACAAACATAAGAAAAAAATATACTATTTTGATAATGCTATAGTGTATCCCGTCAAAATTCGACAATTGTTTAATGTTATTTTTAAGCAACCATAAAAGAAAAATATTAGAATAATCCAAGCCGCTCGTTGTTTATTCTAATAAAAGAAAAATGTCGAAGTGACATAGAAAAATATTAAAATAAAGCACGTCGTCCATTGTAAAAAGTAAACGTCAAAGAAAATCTCAAATAGTTAATATCGTGATTTTACCCGTTACAAAATCCGACTTAAATAAGTTTATATTGTTTACTCTATTTATTTACAGTGTTTTTTGTTGAATAATTTAATAGTGTAGAATAAATGCTAATATATTAACCGCCAAGAATCAAGTTGACTTTATGTTCATGATTAATATTGCATATACGACATTACTTTCAACAAAATAGAATATACCTTAAGTAATACTCCCTCCGTCCCGTGGCATTACTCCCATTTGGATATGGCACAATAACCAAGACATGTAGAGATAAAGGGGTTTTAAAATGTGTTTTTGTGTGTTAAATTATTTCCTTTTAAGAAAATGAGACTAATAAATGAGACAGACAAAAAAGGAAAGTTGGACTAATGCCACGGGACAGAGGGAGTAATTTTTAATATGTTAAATTTTTTTCTCATATATATATATATATCAATGTACTCATAATATGGATTATGAGAACCATTACCAAATTGTATTATAATTTTTTTTTAACTATTTGAAAATTTAACCTTTCTAGATTATTAAAGATAAAATAAAAAATATATAAGAAACCGACCTATTAAATATCCAAACACTTAAAACATATGAATCGATCCTTTTATTAAGAAATATTAGATTAATATATATTTTTATCCAAATAGAAGATATACATGAATTGAGTATATAAATAAATAGAAGATATATATGAAATAGAATAATTAATCTTATAAATCGTATTTATATTCATTTAATATGATCAATATACATATTTTAGATAAATTGGAATGAAGAGTATAGGTGATGCCACGTAGGCATGCGAATCGACATGGTGGGTCGAATCCGCTTTGCTATTATATATAAAAGGATAAAGAAAAGTTACACGGATGACACTTATTGCTTTGATTCATTAATTAATAAACTACGTACACGAACATCACATATAAATTAATGCAAAGGTATAGCTCTACACTTTAATAAACATACAAAATTATGAAACATTCTATAACTACATATTCAAAAAGAATGTTTGATAAAAGATGTGCATATCAATGAAAGAAGAGAAGAGTTTATCTATTTTTAAATCGTAATATTTACGTGCGAATGCATATAATCTCTACTAATTTCTTTAAATATCTTGCTCATAATTCTCAACATCAAATTAATATGTTTATCGCAAATTTATTATAGGGTTTATCAACCTTCTCCGTAAAGGATAAGTAGGTGTCTTAGCGCACCTGGCCACCGGGCTCCTCCCTTGAAGGAGTGACCCGGGTTCGATCCCTGGTGGGAGCGAATTAGGGAGATATAAGGTGGCTTGGAGATTTTCTAGGAGTGTTTGGGAACTAGGCGTACTAACATCTAATCTAACATCTAACATTTGCCCGATCAAAAAAAAAAAAAGTTAATTGATAAAATAAAATACATTCAGTCTCATTGATATAAAGATAGTTCTATTCTCATGTGTTCCACTAATATATGAATATTAACAAAAAATATAGTCATTTTGGGATAACTTTTCACCCAAGAACACATCCTAGATCTAGAATTTAAACTCTCTTTTCCATTTTTAGCTTCTTTTACATTTGGTGGTTGATCAAGGTGAAGATTGGAGATCAAAGCCAAGATCACAACCTATTATCATCCTAGTTTGATCCTTTAATGAATTTTCTTTATTTTGGTGTTGATTTACCCTTGATCATGAGTAGCTAAATTCTTCTTTGATTCCAATTGCATGGATACTTGATTAGACTTCAGATTTGAATGAATAATTGAGATTTAGCCTTCTAAATTCATGTTTGGGTCATTTGGTGCTTGATTTATGTGTATGAGTAATCGATCACTACAAGTGCACTATAGGTGTTTGATTAAATGTTTAGTAGGCTTTAATGAGACCTTTGAACTCTAATGACATCCAATATTAGTAATGAATGCTAGTAGACACTATAGAACTCCATGATCTTTTGACAGTTGTTAAATTACCACGAGTCTTAGTAGAAAAGCGCTAGCTTAACAATCAACTATCATTAATCTATTGAGTAAATATGGGAATGATTAAGAGGGAGGTTTCTCACGTGAATTAGTATTACAATATGGTTGAACTAGTTGATAGTTCAAGGCTGTAGTGAGATCAAGTTGAAATACAATTGGGATCATATTCATTTACCTTTGCTTCTATTATCATTAAGCTTTTGTTTCTTTATTTAACCTTAGGGTCCATTTGGTAAGGAAGTACATATTGGATTAAGCTAGATTAGATAAGTTATCCTACTATATCTTGGTGTTTGGAAGCTAATGTTCTTATTTCGGGGCCCGAGTTTAAATACAGACCCGCTATTATATTACTATTACATATAGATAACTAAACACACTCCTCACCCAATGTTTAATTATCCGACTTCAATAGTAGCCTAGCTAAAAATGTTTTTTTCTACCCTTATCCTTATACCATAAATTAATACTACCATAGTGGTTAGAATTAAAATTAATTTGGGGGCTCATGGGCTCAGAGGTACATTAATATATTGTTAATATTTTTATTATTGAAATTAATTAGGGGCTCATAGGTGTATTAAATTTATTATTAATATTTTTATCACATAAATTAGTTAGAGGGCACATGGGTAGATTGAATTACATGTAACTTTATTCTCGACTAAATTTAAATTTAATTGAATTGCTTTTTATTTTATTAAAAGAAATTCATGTATTTTTATGGAGAAATAAGAATATTAATAATAGGAAAATTAAGAAAATCTAGTAAATTTAAATAAAAATTTTCTTCTAAAAGAATAAAGGTTTGTTTGTTTTTTTTTTTTTTTTGTCATTTTTCATATTCTCTATTTTAATCTATTTAGGGGGCGTTTGGTAGGGGTGTTGGGATATAGGGCCGAACATAAAAATCCGGATAACAACCTAAAAATCGCGTGTGGGTTTTTTTGTTGATTGTTTGGTATCTAAGACATTATAACTTGCGATTAGTTGTTGCATGTTTGGTACATGCTATTGTATATGTGATATCATAGTGAAATGTCCAAAGAGACCCTTCAATTAACACTCTCTCTTATAAAAGTGTAAACCCTAGTTCTTTTTGCTCATCCATACTGTGTT
Source organism: Thymus mandschuricus (assembly GCA_029379335.1). Classification (NCBI taxonomy): domain Eukaryota; kingdom Viridiplantae; phylum Streptophyta; class Magnoliopsida; order Lamiales; family Lamiaceae; genus Thymus; species Thymus mandschuricus. The sequence goes on along the minus strand of CM057073.1, from coordinate 37,783,647 downwards.
GCTGTGTGAAGGAGAAAGGAGAGGCGCGCTTGGAGGTTCGAGACTACGAAACTGAACAACAACATTGCAATGGCTGCTGCACCGGGTTAGTAGCCATTATTTTGAATTGTTTTTATAGCTTTCCAAGTAAGATCGAAAACAAAATGACAATTTGAGTGGTTGGCCTAGAAATTTGGGGGCAAATTTCAATAAATCTATGATTTTTATTCGAGTAACAGAGATTATGTAGAATCTTGGTTTGAATGCTCATAACTTATGCAGGGAACAACGGCAATGGAGGTCGGCGACAGAGAATCGATAAGAGGCGTCGGACCTGGAATGCGGAGGAAGAAGACTAGCTTTTGGCATCGCTGAAGGAGCTCGTTTCAATGGGATGGATGTCCGACAACGGCTTTCGCTCTGGGGTATATCTACAAACTGGAGGAGCTCATGCCCATTCACTTTCCCAGGTCCGACATTAGGGCTAATCTGCACATTATGTCTAAGCTTTCTGGGTGGAAGAAGAACTACGGTTCATTGGTGTACATCTTGAGTCGCAGTGGCGTGGGGTTCAACTTGCACGGCGATTTCATCGTCGATTGCGAGCCCGGACAGTGGGAACAAATTTGCAGCGTACATTACATTCGAATCTCCATTTATATTCACTTCGTTATATGGTTTATTAGTGTATACTTTTTTATATATGTTTTTTCCCTTTGTGTGTTTTGGTATAATACAAAAGTTTACAAATTGTGATATTACTTGAAAATGATGGGTCCTACTACATGGGTTGAAGTTTAGTCCAACTGAAAACTAATTTGATTTGAGGATGAGGCTTAGTGCAAGAGACTACTTTGATTTCGTGTTTTGTCTGTGATAGTGTATGGATCTATATACATATATATTTTTTCTTTGTAATATTCTTTGCAAGCAAAGGCAATTTTTTGCATCTTTAGGCAAAAACTGAAGATAATTTGTATCTTTATACATGCCGGTTTCCATGACTACGATACATTTTGTTCTGTCTTCGGATTTCATTATCTGTGGATTAGTTTTGGATTTAGTAGGTTGTATTCTATTATGCGAGATTGATGTTTTTGTTGAAATAGTGTATTGTAGTTGATACATTGTTTTGTTAGTGGTTTAATTCATTTATGCATTGTCGGGTATTTATTTCTACGTTCATTTTCTTATACACGATGCTTGTATGAACTCTTATTCAACATAGTTAATTTGTCCAGGTTGATGTCAATGCGAAGAACATCCGTGGGAAATCGTGGTCGTTCTTTGATCGTTGGACTGAGGTTTTCGGGAAGGACAGGGCTACTAGAACATGCGTTGAAGATGTCATGGAGGCCGTCAACGATCTGATTATAAAAGATAATCTGAACCTTGATGATGTTGTTCACCAGGAGGCTACTGCTGATCCATTCGAGCCCCCTATTAATGTCAACACAGTGGACAACGAGGCTAACTCAACACGCCACGATGTGGGCACCTCTAGGTTGCCGCGAAAGAGGAAGCAGACTGATAATGTTGACAAGATTCTATGTGATCTCCTTACCCAGATGCAGCGCAACACCAACAGTAGGCTCAAATCCATCTCCCACAGGATTGGCTATCAATCTGACTTGGGCCAGGCTAGGCGAGAAGTGTGGGCTATGCTTGATGCCATTCCGGAGCTGAGTATGGAAGAGGTGTTCTACGCTTCCGATGTGCTGATCGAGAATGCGCAGAAGCTGGAGTTATTTTCAGACCTACCAAGCTCAGCACGACCTGCTTACATCCGCCGCCTCCTCAATGGCAAGGGTGTCTAGGGGTGATGCTTGATCTCAAGAAGCATGCTTCATATTTTTTGCATATAACAAAGTAGGGTAAAATGATGGTGTTGTGTTTTGTCTAAGAAACACTAATCTTCGTTTGCTGTGGTGATGGGTAATTATTTTGTAAATGCGCAGCTTTTTTTGAAACTGAATTAGGCTCATGGAGCCGTATGGTGTTGAATGTATGTAGGTTCATCTCTTGCACTATTATGATAAGATGCTTGCTGTGTAATTTAACGTATGTTTTACAAAATATTGTAGCAAAAGCAGGCTCTACTGATGCTTTTCTTGCTTTATTGATGCACAACATATCTTGCATAAATTGAACTTTGGCACAAATTTATTAGGGAACAAAAACACCCCTGCTATAATCTAACAATTACATGGTTGTATTGCCAACTTCAGTACATAGATTTTTCTAACAATTACATGGCTTTATTGCCAACTCTAGTACATAGATTTGGTTAGATGTTGAACATGGACCGTGATTCTCTCAGTTTACAACATCTCGTTCCGAAGTTGACTCGTTGTCTTTACGTGAACGAAACAAATTGGGCTTATGAGGGACGCGTGAGACCTTGATACCATCCACCCTTGCACCACGGAAGAGGCGTCACCGGGCGTGTTGCATACTCGTTGAAGACGTCACTTCTGATAGATCCGGGTTGAAGATCCACAACAATTTAAGAGATTATTCATCATGTTTTGCAAGGAGCATTCATGGATAAAGCGTTAAAGCGGTAAAGAGCAAGGGATTTGTACATTCGAAGAGCGATAATCATATATTTTGTACAGAGCATTGTTTGAATAGGAGTGACAAGTAGTAATCAAGCTATATGTTTAAATAAAAGGCGTATTCGGGCATATCTGGCCATAAACTAGCAAAATCCGTGGAGTTAACACTCGTTCAAGTAGATAATGGAGAAATGAAATAGGAAGAGAAGGAGAGAAACGAGGATCACGGAGCTCCTTCCAGCCTCATTCCCTCTAGAGAATGAGGGTTTTACCTTAGGCTTACAGCAGTGAGTGAAGAAAGCCCTTCTTGATGCCGAGGTAGAGGAAGGAGAGTTGCTGCGGGTGATGATTCCCGGGAGGAGGCTTCGCAAGCCTGGACTGCTTGAGCTCTAAGGAGCTCGTGAAGCAGAGTGTAAGTGAATGAAACAGTACGCAAGAGTGCTTCTTTGTATGGAGAGTTGAGTTGTGATTATGATGATTGTGAATGATGGTGAAGTGTGCGATATTTATAGGTGCAAGGAGGATGACAGAGCAAGCATTCGTGTTAAGGAAGGGCACAAAGGGAATTCCTAGGGGGGCCAAATTCCCTCTGCCATGAATGCAGTGGTCCTCACTCTAAAGGACGTAGAGTCACGCGGATGGCGTGTTACACAGAACCTAGGGTTCTGCCAGATGCGTGGAGCTTTGATCAGATCCCAGATTCTTTGACAAATGCCAAAGAATCCCGTATAGCTTCTGGTAGAGGATAAGACCTCTAGCTCCTGCGTAGGACGTACCTTATACACATATTAAGCATCTGAGGCTTTAAGGACCCATAAAGCTTCTGGTAATATGCTACCGTATAGAACAATCTCTGTCCGAGACCTTATTAAGATTGATAACTGTCTTCCTCAATGGTGCTACCGAGTTTAGTTCTAACTAGACCTCGCTAGTCCTTTGATCCTGACAAAATTCCCTTGTTCAACATAAAATATTCAATATTTTGAAACAAAGGACACAGCCACAATTTGGTATTTATATGAAAGTCTGAGACGGTATTCCCAGCTTATAGGAAAGGTGTCTTTTTAATGGATCAATTTATTTGGATAACGAGGCTGACAATAGTCCCTATCAACTCGTTGTGCATATTATGCTCGTCTTTCTCGGTAGTCTTCTCCCATGACAACTCTATCATCTCCGTATTTTAAAACAATTTTTAAGCTCATCAAAAGCCATTTCACCGCAATAATAGTACGCCTTCGAAAGTTCGCATTATTATACACATTAGGTGAAGCAGTTTGTTGTAATATGTATTCCAAGTATTTAGATAGTTGCATATACAAGTATAAAGTGGTCAAGGTTAACTTAACTCGCAAACTCGAGCCCAAATAGTCGGATCTGCGTGTACTACATTCGTAAGCTCGGCCCAAAAAACCCCTGGCTGCTCAATGAGAGCTCTAAACGTTCGGTATCGTTTCTTTAACTTAGCGTAACGGCTACAAACGTCATCCCAAGAGAACTCTGAGTAATACCTTTCGTTCAAGCCCCTACGTGCTCGACGCAATGATACGATCGGAACGTTGGCCTGCTTCTTCCTCGGGTTCTTTTCCATATACTTGACAAAGATATCTATGATACATAAATCCTTATCTACATCACACTTGGAATCAAATAAAAAATCACATTGAGGAGGGAACTCGAATGCCATTTTCACTTGATTTTCCTCCCCCCTTTTTTTTCCTCCTGCTGCAATATTTTCTAATTTGTGTTGTTAATGGGTAGGCATATAAATACAAATGGACATATTAAAATGACGCACACGTTAATGAAAGGTCAAATCCAAATAGTAATGCGAATTGATCCATACATTTTTTGCATATATCCCTAGCCAAATAGTCCAAAACAGATGAGGACAAATGCTAACACCAACCCACAAATTCGTAATTGCTCAATAAAACAGAGGCTAAGGAATAATCACAATGTAAGATCCCCTACATATACACATTCATATCATCTTAGCCAAGACCAAACCAACAATCACCCCTAGCATTACGAGGGAAATATACATAAAAGTCATGGAGAACTGTTGATCGACGTCGGCAACGGTCACACACGTCCGGGGACGAATCACGACATTATCGCACATTGGACTTCCCCTCGATGATGTCATTGGTATCTCATGAGATTGAGTATGCATTCTGGTGACCCTTGGTGCATCTCGTGCGCCACTGACGTTGCTTCGATCATGATATTCGTCCACCCAAATAAAGTGTTTCGGATGATCATCCCTATTGTCCGACACTTGTAGTAAAGGCGTGTGGAATTCGGCAATTTTGGACCAGTACCTTTACCACCATTTTGCCGACCTTACACCAGCAATGAGGGGCCACATCGGCTCCGTCATATCGTGTTGCCATCTGCGATAAACACACAACACGTAATCTTATATAAGCATGCATTGAAGTGTCAATTAGTCTTATGCATTCAACTGTCAAATAGTCCAAGCACGACATTGATAAAACATAAGAATTAAGGAGTACTAGATCATAACAAACATTGTCTAAGTTAAGTGCATTGCTCAGAGGAAAAAAAAAAAAAAGAGAGCTAATCCATGTTTTTGTTATCCAGTTAAAAAAAAAAAAAATTCATCCATTATATTCTTCCCACGTGGAGGCTACTAACTCGTCGCGTTTGTGACTCCATTCAGTTGTTGCTTCAATACCATTGATGTATGCAACGTCTTCGTCTCCTTCTCCTCCATTAACATCATCTGTCATCGTATCAAGAGCTTCTTCGAGAGGATCTTCACTCATCTCGTTGCGGATAAAGTTGTGGAGGAGGAAGCAAGCCATGATGAGCCTAATTTGGGTCTTAAGCGGGTAGAACGAGGCGTTGCGTAGTATTCCCCATCTCATTTTCATGATTCCAAAAGCTCGCTCGATGATATTCCTTGCCTTTGTGTGCCTCATGTTATATATCTCCTGGGGCCGTTTGAGGCGTCTGAGCGTTAGGGCCCCATTCTTTTAGGTGATACCTAACTCCCTTGTATGGTGTGAAGAATCATTTGCTATTAGCGTATCCGTTATCGCATAAGTAGTAGTTTCCTAATGTATATACAAAGGAAAAAAAAAAAAAAAGTCAATACATTTTTTTTTGTGGTTCACAGCAGCCAACAAATCATAAATTAAATAGTAGAGTGAATGTGTCTTACCCTTGGGCACTTTCAAGCCGTGTACCCGGTTCACAACATCTCTTATAACCTTTGCATCGCCTGCCAAGCCCTCCCATCCCGACAAAACATAAATGAACCTCAGGTACCTATCACAAACAACCAGTGTGTTCATCGAGATGTGCCCCTTCCATGTCCTAAATCTTGGTTTATCACTATTCGGCACTTGAACGTTAATGTAAGTCTCATCCAATGCTCCTAGGCAGCCCTGAGTATGAAAAAGTAGATATCATGTTAATATATAATGCAAAGCATACTACCTAAAATACTGGACATTTTAAACAATATCTCCATTACAAGTTACCTTGAACCACTTCCACCGTGAATCTTGGCAATCTGCAGAGACAGGTTCAGGCTTCACCAACAGCAACCCGTTTAGCTTAAGAACGACCTTGAGGACGGTGTGTACTTACCTTGATATTGTTTCACTGGACCTCCAAAAATTGAACCCGACAACCTTATTCTTCTTATGATGAGCTAGAACCCCTAGGAACAAGGCTACTTGTTGTCTACAGTTACGTACTTGTTATTTTTCACACCGTCTACGACGCGTAACAACGAACAAAGACGACCAAATGTGTTTCTATCAACACGTAGATTAGACATGCATTCTGCGTTAGTAGTACCAATCAATCTCTCCAGGTGTTTTAGTTGTGTAGGCATTCTGCTAATCATAGAGTACGAAAGAGCATCGTTGTTTGTTCTTCTCAATCTCTTGGTACTTCTTCTACTCAAAATAGTTGTTACTATAATTACATTCATAAGGTATGGTGTTATAATCTCTTCAATCAGCTCATAGAGGAGGACATAATCAACATTGTAATCCGCCATGTCTAAACTGACATACAAGAAGTGTAATAAAATTAAAAAAAAAAAAAAAATCAAGGTAAAAATTATGACCATCACTACAAACTTAACCAAATTACAGCCACTACATAAAAAATTCATAGTAAAAATTATAAACATCACTATAAACTCAACCAAATTACAACCTATATGAATCACCCAATTCATGAATTCATCGAAAACAAATTAATCTTACGAGTAAAAATAGCCCAACTCATGACTTAACCAAATAACAGCTTCTATGAATCACCCAATGCATGAATTCATCGAAAACGAAAGAATCTTACGAGTAAAAACAACCCACTTCATGGCTTAACCAAATTACAGCCTGTACGAATCACCCAATTCATGAATTCATCGAAAGCGAAAGAATCTTACGAGTTTAGAATGACAAACCTGTGAAGAATCGATGTAGGCCAATAACTTGCAGCTTTGTCACCACTCCACAATCAAACTCCTATATATCATTAGAGTTAAATCAAAAAATGAAATTTTGTGAGTTTCAAAAACTAGTTGATTCAATAACTACACTCCTATCCCTAAAATAATATAAAAAAATACTAAAAAAAATTCACAAGAATACCACCATGAAATCAACGCAATACAGACCCCCATTAGATCAAATTCACATTACTTACGAATGCATATCAATTCACATATTAAAATATAGAACATTTCACATGAATTTAGGATTTTCGCATACAAATATACAATACAGACCCACAAATTCGGAGCAAGTGCCTTTGTTGTAAGGACTTACGGTAATACCTTCGCCGAATAGAATAAATCGCAGCTCGAAGTTCGCCGAGAATACCTTCGTCTGAGATATGACGTCGCAGCTCCAGCCGCAGCTCCAATCGCAGAGAATACCCTCGGAGACAACGTAAATCGTGGAGATAACCTCCTTCGATCAGTTAACCGCCGCCGATTAGATGAATCGCAGATCCATTCTCATCCTCCCTTCTATGAAGAACCCTAAAATAATGAAGTGTGAAGGGATGAAATAAAGGGTCTGCACTTTTTTTTTTGTAAAAAGCGAGGGTAGAAATGTATTTTCCATTATTACTGTAGCATCCGAGATTATTAACGGGGCCAAACCAACCCGATATGTTTTCTAAAGGTGAACAGTGTTTTCAAGCGGGCCCTTAAAATTATCTCGGGCATGTGCAATTCTCAACATAGATACCAAACAACATTAGTGGCCCATTTAAGGGGGCTTATTTGGGGTAAACATGGCTACCAAACCCCCCCTTAATAAGTTATCTTCATTTTCAATATTGTCTACCAAACATTTATGTTAAATTATCTTCATTTTCAATATTGTCTACCAAACACCCACATAAGATAACTTATCTCACATAATCCATGTTACACTATCTAGGGCTTTTAATCCATTCATATCTCATCTCCCCTACCAAATGATCCCTTAGTCTTTGCTTATTAGTTTAGTTGTTAGCATTTTACAATTGAAAATCAAAACACAAAACACAACTCTTATGATGATCTAGCTTGAATAGCATAAAAGTATTCATGTTGCACTACTTGAAACTCTTTCGAAATATCAATCCATGTGTTCAACTCAGAATACTACTTTCAATTACTATTGCTTGTCCAAAAAATTGGCACATAAGATCACAATACGAACTTAAAAAATCTTACTATAAACGTTCAAAGTTTTTTATCACTTCACTCTATACACTTAAGAACACAGTACGAAACTTCCAAAATCTTACTATAAACGTCCATAATTTTTATTACTTCACTACATGCACTTAACAACACAGTACGAAACTTACAACATCTTACTATAAACGTGCAGAATTTGTATCACTTCACTCTATGCACTTAATCGGTAAGATCGATAATCGGTAAGATCGTCAATCAGTAATCGATAATAGGTAACAAAAGAGTTAGTGTGTGAACAATGTTTGGTGTCATTTTGTTAGGATTTAGTCGTTATTTATTATGTGTTTTTGTGTCGTTTTGGAGTCATTTTGTGTTGTTATAGCTATGATTTGGGTGTTTCGAGTATTTTACTTGTTAGGGATCATGGGAGCCGAAAGAAGGAGAAAGAACGAGAAAAGGAAGAAAAAGGAGTGCAAAACTGGATGAAGAGCGCGGATGAGTTGGAGCGCCCGCTCCAGAGATGTGGAGCGCTCGCTCCATGAACAGTACCCGAGGATTTGCATGGCATCGTCGGAGCGCCCGCTCCAGTTCCAGAATTCAAGATGGATTTTGCGCAGCCGATATGGAGCGCCCGCTCCTTCCCTTTGGAGCGCTCGCTCCATGTTGCGTTTTTCATAATTAATTTCCTAGTTGGGATCAAACTCTTACCTTAGTATATATATGCCATTAGGGCACGAATTATAACAAGCTTTTACCCTAGTTTTTCAGTTCTAAATACTTTAGCTTTAGTTTTTATTGCTTTCTTTTGTTCGAATCCGGATTCGTAGTTCGTTGCAGTTTAATTCAAGTTCTTCGTTCTTCGTTATTTTCGTAAGTTATTTTATTGCTTTCGTTTAATTGCTTTAATTACTTGCTTTAGTTCTAGATTCAATTTCTTTATTGCTTCGTTTAATTTCCTTAGTTTAATTTCGTTCGTTCGGTTTTCAAAGTCTAGTTTAGATTCGTTTTTCTTTCGTTTTCAATTCTCTCGTTTTCAAAGTTCTTAGAGTTAGATTTATTTATTTAATTTCCAGATTTTCAGATTTAGTTTAATTATGTCTAGATTCGTTTTCTTTTCTTTCGTTGCTTTCTTTATTGCTTTCCTTTCGATTCTTGCCTAGGTAGATTTATTGTTTTCTTTAGTTTAATTCTTAGATTAATTTCCAGCTTTCTAGATTAGATTTTTTGCTTTGATTTATTGCTTTGATTTATTTTCTTGCCTAGGATTTAAAAATCAAAAACCCCAAATTCTTCTTTACTTGCTTTCCTAGATTTAGGCTAGATTAGGATTTACTACATAATTAATTGCCCTGCAAAGTTTTCCTTCGAGATTCGACATTGGGTTTTACTTGCTAGTGCTACGATAGGATTTCGTTCTATTGCGAACACTTTTTAGTGAAACAAACAGTGTTCTAAAAATCGCTAGGCGCTAGTCGGGTGTTGGAGGGGTGACTAGCGCCTAGGCGGGGCCTAGGCGGATTATAACTACAATGCTTAATTTTACTACTCCTACAATATTATTGTCAAATTTATACACATAGTATGACAACTGATAGGCTAATTTCATAATTATAAATAAAATGTCATGGATATAGTAACATAATTCGTCTAAACATCGATTAATTAATACATATAGGTTATTCAAAACTTCAAGATCGGCTCGTTGGGGTATCACTTAAAGCCTAGGCAGATTACATATTAGTCGGGCGGCGAGGTACTGACTAGCGTCTAGGCACCGCCTAGGCGGACCTAGGCGGCGACTTTAGAACACTGTGTGTGAAGAGAGAGAATGTCAAAAAAAAAGACTGAAGAAAGATAAGAGAGATAGAAGAGAGAGGGAGTTAATGCTGGAAAGAGGAAAGTTAGTGGGTGTGTCACATGCTATTGCCATTGTATCAAAAAGGTAAGGGCACATATGTCCCAAATTAAAAATATGGATATTTTTTGGGGGGAAAAAATGAGATGTCATTCTAAAATAGTTGAAATTAATATATGTCAGAAATATAAAAACACACAAATTTTGTCAACTATCCTCTTAAAATTTTTTTTTGGACCAAAATGCCCTCTTACTTTCCCTCCATCACAAACCTGAAAATTTGAGGGAGGGTTTGAATACACTGTTGTAGTCAGTTTAATCGACGGTTCCCCCTCCCCCCCCCCCCCACGACTCCCCCCACCCCCCCCCCCCCCCAATGCCTCGAATAACCCCCACAACTGGCACAAGTAACCTCTCCTCTCCCCTCATCTCCCATTTCCATTCGAATCATTCCCTCTCCTCTCCTCTCTTTCTGCTTTCTGCATCTTCTTCACTCTCCCACGCCGCCGCCGCCGTGACGCCGTCCCGTCTCTCTCCACTCCCTCACGCCGCCGCCGCCGTCGAGTTTGTTCTCCACTCCCCTCACGCCGCCTTCCCGTCTTTTCTCTCCACTCCCCCACACCGCCGCCGCCGCTTGTTCTCCACTCCCTCACGCCGCCGCCGCGGTCCGGTCTATTTTTCACTCCCCAAGCCGCAGCGACAAAACATAAAATGGCGTCCACAGATTCTGAGTACGTGCGTGAGGATACCCCACGAAGTTACTCTGACGCCGCGATTGACGACTACGCCTCAAACGAGGCTAGCGGCTCGGCGGAGGAAAGCAGCGGTGGTTCCGTTTCCGGCAACGACAGGGCAGAAAACCCTAACAACGAGCTCGAGGTAGGTATTTTTTTGTTTTTTTTTTTTAGGTTTCAGATGGATTTTTGCTCCGATTTGTCCCAATATTTGTTCTTGGGTTGATTTGTAGTGGATTTGTACCAATATTTTTGTTCTCAGATTTGTCATTTGGTCTATTTGTACTGGATTTTGGTCCGATTTGTATAAAAATTTTCGTACTGGGTCTAGATTGTACTGGGATCTGTACGATTGGTTCTAATGTAACTTAGTACCATTGGTTGTTATGGATCTTCACTTTGGCGCGTTGTTGTTTATTTGTTTGTTGTTGGTTATGTGGGGCCCACATTATTGAAAGGCGTCATCTGGTACTGCTAGTACCATTACTGCTATTAGTACCATGTTTTGTGAGCTTGAGGTATTTTGTTTGAGGTATTTTGTTTGCTAAACACGGCTGCTTCTTCATGTTATACCAGGTGCAGTGGAACTACGTCAGGCCCGACCTCATCGATGTACCTCATAAGGTCATGATGAGTGGCAAAGAGAATCTGATCGGAACCATCCGGAAGAAGCTACTCAGCTGCAGTCTTGCCGTTTCAACGGCCTTGGAAAATTCTGCGCTCGGGGTGTACATGAGGTACCCCGACACGATCGTTAAATCTGGGAAATGTATTCATTACATTATCTCCAGAGAGGTCAGAGGGACGCCCGATCCAGACCCCACTGCTGTATTTTACCAGGTCGGGGACGAGGACGACATAGTGAGGTTTTCGAGGGTGGAATTCGCCCTCATGACCGGGCTGAGGTTTGGAGGCAGCTCCTTCGACCCATACAAGCCCGCTGTAACACCTCACTCGTCCCTCTAAGCCCGTATCTTTGGAAAGGTGCCTCAGACGCCGAACCAAGTCTGGACGAAATTCAAGGACGTGAAGTTTCTTCCCGATGATGGGGATGTTTTGAAATTATGCAAGGTTTTGTTGGCAGTTTTTATTGTTTTGGGATTGGATCCCAGTAATTCAAAGGTACCAGAATGGGTCTGGTTGCTGGTTGAGAACAGGAAGCAATGGGAGGAGTTCCCGTGGGGAAGCATGTCGTACCAGGTCCTGCTTAGGCAGCTGACCCATGTTCGACGGCATTTGATGAAGGGCGGCGAGGGGGAGTCATACCATTTGCAGGGGAACTCCCTTGCATTCCTGTCTTGGATATACTCTGCCTTTCCCGCTCTTGGGGAGCACATCGGTATGATACGGAAAGCGGATGCTCTGCCACGTGGGGCGAGGTTCCGTTTTCAGAAATCATGGAGCGATGTCGCCATGACCCACATCAACCAGGTATATATTTGTACATCTTACCATTGTTAATTCAGTTTTTGATACAACTCATGTAATTTGTTATTTGCAGGTCCACGGAGTTTTGGAGCCAACGCTCCTCGAGATGACTCAAAAGTTCTGGAAGAGCATCGAGCCCGCTGATGCATTCTTCGAGCTTATCTACGATCCCAGCTTCGAAAGAAAGAGAGAGAAGGAGGAAAGAGAGAGAAGGCCAGCAGATGCGGCAGCAGGAACCAGTACAGAAACTGGTGAAACATCTCGGAAGCGCATGGTAGAGGAGACGGCTGATGAGGTTGTTAAGAAGATGAAAACAGAGTTGTTTGGAGGAGTGGATATGTTTGAGGCGTTTGCAGCATTCCTCAAGGAAAGGTACAACAAAGATCCGACCGCAACGGGAGACGGGGGAGAGGCTGGAACATCGGTAAGAAGAATGTATTTTGTTTTGTGAAAATGTTTAGAACTGTCAGTACTAATAGGGTTGATAGTACTAATAGTACTATCTGTGTGTAACGGTACTAACATATTTTGATTTCCACTGACAGGGACAGGGGCCTGAAGATGCACACATACGATCCCCCATCCGCCCTCACGAGGATAGCCCTCCACCACAATCTCCTCCCCAGCACCGGCAAGAGGACAGCCCCATACGATCCCCCCTCCGATACGTTCATGAGGAAAGCCCTCCACCACAATCTCCTCCCCAGCCCCAGCAAGAGGACAGCCCTACACGATCCCCCCGCCGCGATGTTCATGAGGAAAGCCCTCCTCTACAGCCCCAGCGCGAAAGCAGCCCAACCCCCCCCCCCCCCCCCCCCGAGTCCACGGCCATTATCTCTTCCCATGGCCCGCCTCCGGGTCGCCCAGTGAGGAGAAAATTTCCCTCGGCGGTTTGTAGAAGTCCATTCCGGACTCAAGAGGTGCGGGGCAAGAATTTTGCTCACTTCATGACCATGGACGACCCTCCAGAGTAATACATGTCTCGTATTTTTCATCTAAATGTAAAATATGATTATAGTTTTCAATTACCAAGCTAATTAGCTTTCCTTTGATGAAAATTAGGAGAAATGTTGGTCTGCCCTTCACAGTCAAGAAGTCGTACTTTGTGGAGATCAAGGCCATGACGACAATGCTTGGGTTTGAGCATGTCGAGCCATTCGTGGCAATTCTGGCCAAGTCTCCCCGTTCGGCTTACTTAAAGAAGGCCAACCCAAGGAACGTGGTCATGGGCTCGACCTTCATGGTAAACATTGTATAATATTCCACTATATGTATATTTTGTCATCTTTTCCAACTTTAAAAGTTTAAAATTGTGTCAATTAATGCAGACTGCTGTGGATGAGGTGTGGGCTAAACTGCATGGAAACCGGAAAGAGCCTGAGGGTTGGGTTCCTGATGCTGACGAGGAGGAGATTGTGCCCGATGAGGAGCTTGATCGACTGGCAATGTTCGCGGAAGGTCTGATGCCTGAATGGGGAGGGCTGAAGAAGTGGGTTGATGCGCATAAGGTACTATTGTGTATATTTGTTCCTTTAGTACCAACTTTTATTGGTACAACATGATACTAATTTGTTCCTTTAGTACTATCTGTTAATTGTTTATTCATGTATTTGTCCAGCTGATATTGATGTGTCACTTCTCCGCGCATTGGGCTGTGTGCGTGCTTCACATGAGGGAGGGCAGGATGGTATTGTGGGACACAAATCAAGCGAAGTTTACTGACCATATTGAAGCGCTCAGACTGCAGGTATTCAGACCATTGGGCCGCATATTTCCCCAGCTGCTCAAGTACATCAACTACAACGAGGGTAAGTCCATTCGGTTCACCGAGTGGAAGCTGGAGTTCGAACCAATGGGCCCTAACCGGATTATTCAGGATGACAGCTGCAGTTGTGGCCCATTGGCACTCAAGGTCATGGAGAACCGGCTTTGCGACAAGCGTGATTTTCCCATGGACCATGATGCCATTGAAAGCTGGCGGACGCACATAGCCCAAACGATCTACGAATACAGCACGGATGGAAGTACTCTGCAGTTCTAAAGGCGGGGAGGAATTTGTTTAAACAAAATTATCATTTGATGTGGGATGTACCAAACACACTATTTTATCTTTTTTTTGTGCTGCTTTTATAAGTTATTATCGGTAGTTGGCTTGGTGCCAGTAACATTTTTAGTACTAATTCAGGTATGTCAGTATGCGAATGGCAGTAGGTAGGGACCAAGATAATTTTGGCCCCTGCTATGTATTTATTTATGCTATGTAATTATGCCGTGTATTTATGATGTGCCATTAGTACAAGGTTTAGTAACACTTATAGTAACATTAGAACATACATGAACAATATTGTTATGAAAGACAAGATAACCATTACACCAAAAATGGAAGAGTGTACTACTGAAACAAACATTAACACTAGCACCATAAGAGAAAGAGTACTACTAGAACTAACAGAGACGATAGTACCAAACTATAGTACGTACTATTGACACCTTAGTAACATGTTTACCAACAGACGATTGAGTCAAAATGCATGAAGATTAACATGAACGGCTACACTTAAATAAACACACATGAGTTAAGATAGGTTCACACGTCATGGTTTCCACCACATCAGCGGAGAGGATCCAGGGCTCGAGGGCTGAGCAGGCTCCTTGGGTATATACTTGCCTCCTCTGCCGGGCAACTTTGGCGGGCGTGTGTTCGTAAACTCAGTGGATATCCGGCTTGCTGTTGCTCCGCTGTCGTGGAAGAGTCGGCGACGGGGCAGGATCGGCGGTGATGTAACCTCATCAGACGCTTCTCCATCATCTTTGTTGACATTTTCGGACTCCGATATTTCAACGATGCTGATCGATTTCGTCTCCGTCTTAACGTATTCGAAACCAAATAAGACGACCATCTTATCATACAAGGGCTCTCCTTCACGGTAGTAAGCTTCAGTCATGGGCTTGGCCTGGAGGTATGGACATTTAATAGAGCATAAACATAAAGCCCCACACCATTGTTAATGAAATGTGTATAACATACCTTAAAAGCAAACTTCCACACAGCGTCGGTAGTGAAGATATAGTTTTGAGAACGATCCCAAGACACACCATCGACGGAAAGCAACCATCTAAACGTATCGTACCGACGTCTCAAGAGAGTGAACTTTGAGTATGCATCATCCCACAAGAGCTTTAGGCCGTACGTAGCGTTTAATTTGTCTTTCACGAGTACTAGAGCTTCACCCGGTAGGTCATTCCCCAACTGGGGAGACCCTCCCAAAGCGCCTATGAGGGTATCAATGAAGGCTTGATCGAGCTCCTTGTTCCATGGTTTACGGTAGAACCAATCTTTCTGTGAGGATACATTTTCGAAGCACATTTTGGTAACCAACAAAATGGGATTAAGTGCATAGGGCGAGAAGGGAGAAGTGTTCATGTAATATGGGATGCATGTTGCCCCTTAAATAAATTAAATTAAATGCATGTTGCAAAATGTAAAAATATCAACTGCAAAATTAGTACGATTCCCCCATATAAACACGCAAGATTATGGGTCAATATTCCTTGAGAGATGGATGGAACTCGTGCATGCAAAAAGCTGGGAATGAGTAAGTTGAATAAGACAAAACACTAGATCTTATTACTATTCATAAAGATATTATACTATTTTCACAGTTGTAGTCTATAGTGCCAACTAAAGTTGTCATAAAAAAGGTGGGAAATGAGTAAGTTGTATAGGACAAAACACCTAATTTTCGGCATTTCCTTGTTTCTTTTACTTTAAATAGGCGTTTGTCTCTATCTTCAACAGTGACTCCGATTGTGAATGGAAAATACCCAAATGCCCTTACATATTTATAGTTAAACTGAATTGAATCAAGCCTCATTTCATTTCTCCAGCCACCCTCTCCCTCTCCTCTCCCTCTCCCTATCGCCATCGCAACGAAAAGGAGAACTCCCATGACGAGCTCTGCATCCGATACTGATTCTGGTGACATCAAGTATCATGACTCTGATGAAGGAAATCCCTTTGAGTTTTCTATGGAATGCCTTTCCGGTGTCCTTCCGTACTTTGAGGTTGAACTTGTGAAAACACATGTTGCAAAGAGATACAGATTGGTAATGCTCTCTAACCCGATCTTGATTTTATGAAATATTTTCATGGTTTTTTATGCTGGAATGTGCTGTGATGATGCAGCTGATGCCCCGCACGGCTATAAGGTTGTTGCCGGCCGTTGATGTTGCTGTTACATTGCGCCACGGGCTAAAAGAATGGAAGGGCATTTACCATGGAAGCTACAAACGTCCTGTCATCAGCAAGAGCGCGTGGTAGCCGTTCGTCGACGACAACCAGCTCAAGGCCGGGGATATTTGCACATTCGAGCTTGAGAAGCTCGGTGACAGCTGCGGCGTGGGGCTGAAGGTGTTGTTGTTGAAGGGCATTTTCGACACTCCGGCAGAAAGGCTTGCTTAGAAAATGGAGGGCACCAGTGAAGATCACGCAATAGTTATTGATTAAGCTGATGTTGTGGATTAAAACTAACTTTATGTATATTCTATCTATTCCCTGCATGTGTATGTCCTAAAACACAGTTATATCCCATATGTTTATGTACATTCACGAACAATTTCTCTCATTCCTCAGCTACATCAAGCTCTTCCATGCAACTTCTGGTACTACCAAATAATCACTAGTACCAACGCCTATACTAATAGTACTTAGAGGGGTACCAAGAGTTCCAAAAGAAGGCACATTTTGGGGTACCGACAGTAGTAGATATAACTACGAATTTTGATAACTTACACGTGGCAGCCTCTTAGAAGAGAATAATACATACGAAAGGTAGCCATTAATATTCCACTAAGCAACTGATTAACCAAAAGTAACCTTAATCAAAACAGTTAAAATCAAAACTAAAAGCCCTAGTTTCTTCATCGCATTCCACTTCTTTTGTGCTTCGACCTGAACTGTAACCTCAAATTCAGCCTTAAGAGCTTCCAACTCCTGCTCTGTCAACCTCAGTTTCTCGATTAAGGATTTCTCAACTTGTCGTGCTTGATGAATTTCTTCACCGTACTCGAGAGTCTGCAAGTTCATGCGGCTTTGGCAATTGTTTCGGCAAAAGCTGGTAGGTTCAGGCAAATCCACCCATTGGAAGAAGTCGCAATCATCCCACTGCATAAAAGAGGAATTTAAAAAAAAAAAAAATCAAAAAACCCTAATCCCCAAATACAGGGTGCGTGCGTTGCATACCTTCCTCAATGGACAGCAGAAAAATCTACGCCCAGGGTTTTCTTCCGTGTGAGAGGTTAGAGTATCAGCAGCCACTCCGTGCACGCAACTTGGAGGGGTTGGAGGGGAGGTCCAGCTAGGTGGCCCGCCAGAGGAAGAGGAGCTCGAGGACGACATTCTTTCAATTTTGAAGAAGAACCCTAAATTGTAGTATAAATGGGCCTTGTGTTCTTTAAATATAATATGGACCAGAAAACGACGTCGTTTGTTTTAGTGGTTGACCAGAAAACGACGTCGTTGTATAAACAATCTATAGCTGAAGGAACAGTGTATTTGTTGTAACAGATGGAACGTAGGTAAAGTTGGTACATAATATACATTACTATTGGTACTACCAAAGAGCAATTAGTATCAACGATGACACTAACCAGTACATATAGTTCCAGCTAATAGTACACATGATGATACTAATAGTACTAAATGTTACAACAAACACAAACAGTTTGAAAAATCTGACATCAGATGGAAATAGTAAAAGAAATGCTTCTACTACTGATACTACTATGGCCTTATGGATTAATCCCCTGCATACATTTCGGACGTGTATGACCAGCCTCTCCGCAAACACTGCATCGCTTCGGTTTCCGACGCTTAGGTAACCCCTGATTGGCTGAAGCTGAGGCTGAAGCTTCCTCGATCGTAAGATGTACTGTGGCAGTGCAAGTGCTTCTATAATGTCCCCTTGCAAAACATCGAGAACAGGTTACTGTGCGTGAGGACTGAGAGCCAGCAGTCATACGACTAACACGTCGCCGGCCGGCCTGGCTTGGATTCTTAGGGGCATTGACAATCCTCGAACTAACCTCCTCGGGCACAATCCAATCATCGGGCATAGGAATCGGCATCATTTCTCCAGCATATATTTCACGTAATGAGTCAGTGCTGTAGACACGACTAACGTATGCATCGGCATTCTGCTTCGTTCGGCTACACATAGTAGAAAGTGATAATCCACCATAAATAGAGAAGTAATGTCATTGTACTATGTATAATATTTCCAACTATACCGAAATAACCATAATTGTTTGAAAATAAAATACCGTATGGCTGCCGCGGCGTGAGAGCATGGAATAAGGTCCATGTTAAATATCAGACAAGTGCACTCCTTGCTCTGAATGTCGACGACGTGATGCGTGATTCCATTTGATACCTTGAACTTGGTTGGAGAAATGTCCTCAACAACCATTTTGCGAGCCAGTTCATTCGCTCGTGTCAATCTAGCTTCTGCGTATGCAGTTAACTCTTCAGTTCTAGCCATGGCCTCAGCACGACGCTCGGTAAACCAATGTCCGATCATAGTGCGGACACACTCGAATAGAGTACATACGGGGAGCATCCTCGCCCACACAAGCCGACTGTTCAAGCATTCGGCAACATTAGAAGTTGAGAATCGATATCGTCGAACAGGGCATTTGGAACGAGCCCACTTAACAGGATCAACATCCATTAACTTATCGTGTGCACCGGGTGAAAAATCTTTTAGGTTTTGCATGCGCGCCACAAAGTCACTTACCCTATATGCATCGGCAGCTTGTTTGAACATTTCAATCGCATGACTCCCCCATCTTCTGAGATTGCCTCGTAAATGGTATGTGCATAGGGCGTGGGGTATGCCTGGGTATACAATATCCAGAGCATTCTGGATACTGATATGTTGGTCAGAAACAATCAACATGTCTTCAGGGCGCCCAAAAGTGCGCCGCAACCGTTGAAAAAACCAGGTCCATGATGCATCAGATTCCTTATCTCCCAACCCAAATGCTAAGGGTACAACCTGTTCGTTGGCATCCTTCGTAGCAGCGACGAACATAACACCCTTGTATTTCCCCTTTAAATGCGTTCCGTCGACAACAATAACCGGACGACAGGCCTTGAAGGCTCTAATGCATGCAGCAACAGCCATGTAGCAGTACATAAAAGTACCATCAGTAGCATCGGTCAACAAATCAACAACGGAACCAGGGTTTGCCTGCTCTAACATATATAAATATTTCGGAAGCATCTGAAATGACTTGCTTGACTCACCATAAGTCAAAGTCAGGGCTTGATTCCTTGCTGCCAAAGCGAGAGGGTATTTTATTTGTACACCGAATAACCGTTGTACTTGCGCCATCATGTCCCTCGGCCTAAGCACAACGCCGTCTACCATCAAATTAGGCACAAAGTATTCAGCTAAAACTTTAGAATATACCGTCGGCTCATTATGATATCTGAGGTCTTTCTCGCATGTGTGCGTCACCCATTCATCAATAATCCAAGCTTTTCCCATAGCTGTCGCTTTTAGTACGAATGAACACGTATCCGCATGATGCTTGCACACAACATGATAGTACTCTTTGGAGGAGCGCCTAGTAACAAACCCAAACTGGTTTACAAGATGATACAAACCACATGATGCTATCAAACTGGCTTTATTGGTGAAAATGGAATCCTTTTCAAGTGTGCTCATTCTGCAATCATCAATCAATGAGGATCGACCTCCTCCAAAATCTTCCACGGGAACTGAGGCATGGAAAGAGGTGCCCGGAATAGTCCATTGTCGAACAATAGAACTGTTTTCTCTTAAAGTCTGATTCAGGTCCGGGAGGGATGAAACAGAGCGTTCTTGACTTTGATTACTCCCAACCTCATCAGTTTCATCATGAGAATCAGTCTCATGCTCATTCTCGTGCTCATCATCCACATCTTCAAATACTTCATGCTCATCCTCATCCTCAACCTCAACCTCAACATCTTGCTCAATCTCTCGATGGAGTAACCCGGTGTCCTCCTCATCGTTAAGATCGTCATGTAACCTGTCTGAATTTCTCATCGACAAGTTCCTTTTTCTTGATGGAGTTGGAACTGGAGTTGTAGCCACCCGGTTTTGCCGCAACACTAGACTTATTAATTCCGAATCAGCAGGAACCAATGTTGTAGTTATGTACAACACGGGAGCCGAGTCTGATGCCATTACAAAGGCCAACTCATAATCATCAGTGATCTTCATTCTAACCTTTTGGTTAGTTTTTGGGGAGATAACCAGTGCATCTATCTCATACAAGTAGCGAGCCTTCGGCTTCTTCAAACGCATTTCAATCTTGCTTAACAAATTTTTATAATTCATATCAAACTCGCGCATAGGAATGAGCTCTGTTCGGCCGCCGTTATACTCGTCGGTGTCATCCCAGTCACCTCCGTGGACAATGGTCATCGAACGCTGGCTCATCTGCATAATGGAACACATTTAGCATACATATATCTAATGGTACTAATAGTTACTTCGGTACCAACGAGTTACTATACTGGACATACAGGTTTGAAACTTCAAGTAAATAAGGGTTTGAAACAAGTAATTCATCAATTCAGCAGCTATTGAGGAATTATTCATGGAAGTAAAATGCTCCAGGCATATTAGTTACCTTGAATCAATGCAAATCTCGATTAGATAATCAAGGGCGACACAAACTGAGATGAAATCTATTTTCCGGCGACTGTATGAGCTTCCGGCAGCGGCGCAAGGATGGAGTAAGTACTTCGGCGACGATTTGGACTTCCGGCGAAAAGTTTTTGGACTTCCGGCGCCGGTCTGACCTACCGGCGACGACGCACGGACTGAAGAGAGGTTGAAGAGAGGTCGAATTGAGCTTGGAGAGAGGTTGAAGAGTGGTCGAATTGAGCTTGGACAGAGGTTGGGGAAGCCGAAATAATGAAGAGAGAGGTGTGGCTGAGCTGAAAATGGGAGAGGAGGGAAAAATTTGGGGGTGGTTCGTCGGGGGTGGGGGGGGGGGGGGGGGGGGTGGTTCGTCGGGGGGGTGGGGGGTGGTTCGTGGGGGGGGGGTGGAGGGGGTGGGGGGCGAGCTGAAAATGGGAGAGGAGGGAAAAAATCCGTTCAAAGAAGGTCGAAAGGGGGGGGGGGGGGGGGGGGAAACAGCTGTGGGGAAGTGAAAAAAGTAGGTCAAAAATTCAACTTAGTAAGGGTATTTTGGTCCAAAAATATTACTTTTGACAAAATTTGTGTGGTTTTATAATTCTGACATATATTAATTTTTGCTATTGTGGAATGACATTTTACACAATTTCCACTATTTTTTGTGTGTTTTTTTTTTCCCCTTTCTTATTTCCTAAGCTACATTTGATATTTTAAGTTAGAAAGGAGTATTTTATTTTTTGCCTCAAATATTAATCATCTAAAATTCATTTACACTATTTTATTCGCTACTATCACTCTAGTCTTAATTTACGTGTAGGGAAAAAATTATTCTTATTATATCAATGAGGATGGAGGGAGTATGATTTTTCCTTGTTGGATTAGATAGAGGTTGAAACTCCAACTTTTCACCTTTCTTAATATGTTTCACGATTATAGATATGTCATCATATTTAAAAGATACTATTTCCATGGTATATATAAAACAAAAAAAAATCAAGATTTCAATCACGAATAGGAGCAAGAGAAATACAACTCAAACACACAATTCAAAATGGAGAATATGAAAATAATAATAGAGACTCTTGTTTCACTAAAAAGTGTTCGCAATAGAACGAAATCCTATCGTAGCACTAGCAAGTAAAACCCAATGTCGAATCTCGAAGGAAAACTTTGCAGGGCAATGAATTATGTAGTAAAACCTAATCTAGCCTAAAACTAAGAAAGCAAGTAAAGAAGAATTTGGGGTTTTTGTTTTAAATCCTAGGCAAATAAAATAAATCAAAACAATAAATAAAAGCACGTAAATAACTAATCTAGAACGCAAGAAATAAATCTAAGAATTAAACTAAAAGAAAGCAATATATCTACCTAGGCAAGAATTGAAAAGAAAGCAATAAAGGAAGCATAAAAGAAAGCATAAACTACCTTAGACATAATAAAATAAAATCTGGAAATTTAAAGACAAATAAATCTAACTACGAAAGCTTTGAAAAACGAGAGAATTGAAACTTGAGAAAAACGAATCTAAACTAGAACTTGAAAATCGAAAGAACTAAATTAAACTAAGGAACTTAAACGAAGCAATTAAGAAAATGAATCTAAAACGAAAGCAAGCAATTTAAACAAGTAAACGAAAGCAATAAATAACTTACGAGAATTAAACGAAGAACGAAGAACGTGAAGTAAAAGAAAAACTTGAATTGAATTGCACGAACTAAGAATCCGGATCCGAACAAAGTAAAACTAATCTAAAGTGTTTAAGTGCTGAAAACTAAAGCTAAAATATGCTAAAAGATGATACAGGATGATACAAATTCGTCCCAAAGTACTAGTATATATATTAGGAGGACAACCTAATTAAATAAGGAAACTACAGCTGGACGCGGACTTCTGGCCGATCGGCCAAATTCTGAAGGAGTTCTGGCCGGTCGGCCAGATCAGGAACTGCTAAACCACGCACATAGGTACTTGGCCGATCGTCCAGATTCCTAAGGAAATCTGGCCGATCGGCCAGATCAGGTACTGGCTATCTCACGATTCTTCCTTCTCTTCGTGCACTTTTCGTCCCGTTTCCTTCCAATTCATCACCTTTTGCTCCTACGATAACCAAAGCTCCAAACAACCAATCATAGCCAAAAGACACACTAAAAGACACGAAAACACAATGAAAACGAACACGAAAACACAATGAAAAACCTAACAACTAAACACCAATCAACTCTCAATCTTTGTGAAGTTTTTTCTAAATCACCTCACAGTTAATGCTTACCTCGAGAGGGAGTTTTACACCCATTGTGGAGCATAGCCATCACAACCATATCATGCGATGGAACATTCAAGCAAGTCGATATGCCCTAAATTCCAAGAGATTATGCCAAAGAAATCCAAAATCTTTATTGAATTGAGGGATATAAATAGAAATTTAAAGACCATATTACAGATGAATTCAAACAGGAAACATTTTATCTCGAAACTTACCCCTGCTTCTAGGCCACTTAAAATCTTGATTTTTTTTTTAAATTTTATTTTATCTCCAAATGTTGAAGATAAAAACTGCAATACTCACAACTCCGACATGTGTCAGATTCCATATGTATCCTCCATTAGAAAAGCACTTAAATGATAAATCAATATAATTTGTTGGGTTGTAAATGAGCTGAGCTGAGTAGTGGTCTACTCGAAATCGTTTAAATATTCGTTTGCTCGAGTTTGAGTTCGATTTGAGCTTCAATATCACGATTGAGACTAACTCCGTTAGTACTTTATTAGCTCGAGCTAGGCTCGACAAATATTCGATTAGAGACTATATTCCAGCTCGAGCTCAAACTCAACTCGTAAAAAAATCTCAAATTTTATGTGGATTATACTCGATTATTCGCAAACATGAAGCTCGATCTCAAACTCGACTAGTAAAAAAACTCAAATTTCATATGTATTCCACTCCGATTATTCGCAATCATGAAGCTCGAGCTCTAAGAGAGCTCGTTTAAAAGAGTTGACTTTTAACATTCAAGCTCAATTACCTATATAAATGCTAAAAGCCCGATTACAAGTTCCATTTGAGGCTCAAATATGGGCTTGCAAATAGGATCAATTATGAGCTCGTGAATATGCTCGATTATATCGAGGCGAGTACCTTAGTGCTCAAGCTCAACTCAATAATTTTATCGAGCTCGAATTCGGGCTCAAGCTCAGCTCAATTGTTAACGAATTCGGGTATGAAAGAGTTTTTTTCGAGTCGAATGTTGAATAGTCGGCGAGTAGTTTGACTCGTTTACAACCCTAATAATTTCCAAAATAAAATTAAAACTATGAAACAATTTTAGAAGCCCGACTTTATGCAAAGAATTGTGCAACTTGTTTATAGCAATTTTTACACTGCTCAAAACAATTGGGAAGTTCTTTGTGAAGATGAGATTTTTCATATTTTCCACCAAGATTTATCTCTACGAACCATATAACCAGTCACAAGCGCAACGCGTGTTTTTGTCGCGTGGCGAAGGTAAACATGTGACGGCCATCGTTCAGCAGCTACTTCCTAAATGACGGAAATGCCCCCATTCGGTGCCATTCTGCACTTTCCCCATTTTAAACTCCGATTAACACAACTTCTCATTTTTACCCTCCCCCGTCTTTCTCAGTCTCCTCGCCCAAAACACAAGCAAAGCTCCTAACCGAACAACCGCCGTCGATCCGCCGTCGTCTTCTCCCCTCCATTATCTCCGGCCATTTCTCCTCCAATGGCGCCGGCGGTGGCGGAGAGGATTGAGCTCGCGAAGCTCTGCAGCTCCAAGGATTGGTCAAAGGCTATACGGATTCTCGATTCACTCCTTGCACAGACCTGCGTCATTCAGGACCTCTGGTAAATTTGGAATTTTTATGACTTGTGTATCTTCGATTTGGATTCTCGGAGCTATCGAGTTGATTGGTAGTTTAATCTGATCGGTCGATTTTTGATTTTGTGTTCGTGCCGTGAATGTTCAGCAATCGAGCTTTCTGCTATAGCCAATTGGAGCTACACAAGCACGCTGTCAAGGACTGTGATAAGGCGCTGCAGCTCGATCCTGAGATTCTGCAGGCCTATATTCTTAAAGGTTATTATCTTCCTTTTACTTGATTGAAGACCTGTGTGTCAATCAGATTGTTCGGAATGTGTTCGGAATGTGAATGGATAATGTTATATTTCTGCTGGAGATTGTGAAAAGTCAACTGTTCTTCGAATTATACGAATTATACAGTTTAGAGGAATGGAGTCAACTGACATATCTATCAGGAATAATGTTTATGCTATTTCATTCCTCATTAGTGAATTATTTGTTCTTTGGATTTATGAGAATCACATTGTGCCGATATACAAGCTGTTCAACTTACTTATTGGTGTAATCGTATTCGTATGTCTGGAGATGGAAAATTGATAATTTGCTTAATGTTATCCCAGTTTACAATATGATTTTAGGCATTCTTTATGCAAGTTTTTATCTTCTCCGGATTGTATCCTGTGCACAAACACGACGGATCATTTAGTTTTATTCTTTTTGGATACTACCATAACTTGTAATATAAATATAACTTACAAGATATTGGTGGCAGCCTGATCTGTTTCTGCTGCAAGTAATTTTCTATGCTACTCAGAAATAGAATTAAACTCAGGGAAGTCTTGAATTCTGTTTCCAAATTTATCTTGGATCTCCAGCTTTATGGCACAGAAGATGTCATTTAAGTACCTATCCCCACAGCTCTTTCTTCATCATTGAGTAATTGATTCAACCTTGCACGAGTAACTTTACTGGTGGGTTGACAGTAACTATACTGTCGGTCAAAGAATATTCAGTTGGTTAGGAGAACGTCAATTGGTAAATTAGTAAAGTTCATCCAAATGAGCCAAAAATGAGGCTAAGTTCATTTCTCGCCTTTAGCAATAATTTGTGCACGGATGGTAAGTTTTCTTAGATCATAGTAGTTTTTTTTTTCAGAATCTGCTCCTTATGCCTCTGATTTGCTTATAAAATATCCCTATGGAGAACAAGAAGGCACTAACAGCAAGGGTGTGCTCGTAGTATCTGAGTTGCAGAACTTCTCAAACACTTAATAGGGTGTGCATCATGTGGCTTCTGTTTGATATGATTGCTTGGACTGCAGAATATGCATACCTGCTAGATATTTGAATTTCAGTCAGGATGATTTGAAGCAGCTATAATGTCTAGAAGTGTTTTTTGATGGATTTCAATTTGTCAATTGGTCTGGCCAAGCTGAGGCTCTACAAGTATCTCAATAGTGAGAGGTGTTGGGTTCAGTTCCCACCAAAGTGGGTAGTCTTCCATTTTGTATGGGTTTGTTTGACTTTGTGATGGTTGATTTGTGCTTGAAGTATATAACTTCTTTGTAATATGTTCAGGTTGTGATATGTAATATGTTAATCTAAATTTGTAATACCTCTAATATTCTTAAAACACATAAGATGTTGATTCACTCGATCTTGTAATTTTACAACAAAAAAAGATGCGTTCCTCTAGTAATTTCTAGAGAACTGAAAACCTGGTGTTCTTTTTTTGTGTTTTTCTTTTTCCCTTCTCTTACACAAAATATACCATTGTTCTGCCTGTAAATCTCATGTTCATCTTATTGAGATTCTAAGATATATGGAGGATATGGAGTTTTACACTTCTCTCCATAGCAATTCCGCACGTGAATCCTATAATCGTAGATGTTTAGTATCCATGGGTGGGTAAAACTCTTGTTGTGAAGCTGACACAAAAATCTAAGTCCTTGCATGCAGATGAAATTATTGTTTTGTGAATACTTCTTGGAACATTAGTTGCAACGTCATCTGCTTGGTTACATCATATTTGACTTTTTTTGGGAAGGTAGTCTAATTGATTCTGATTCTGCTGAAATTGGTGCATTGGCCTGATCTGTTTTCCTTGTAGGCCATGCACTTTCTGCTCTGGGAAGGAAAGAGGAAGCTCTTTTGGTTTGGGAACAAGGATTCAAGCATGCTGTTTGTCAGTCCGCTGATTTAAAACAACTTATGGAGCTTGAAGATCTCATGAGAAATGCTAAGCAAAATGGTTCTATCTCGTGTCAGAACGGTGTTATGGAGTCATCCGGCACATCTTTGCCTTCATCGAAACCTGTTTCTACAAAAGTAAGTGATGCATCTGACAACCATGTGAAATCAAATGGAAGAATTACTGAAGCCAGCAGCACAACTCAGCAAGTGGAGGCTCATGAAAATGGATCAAGTCTTGATATTAAGAGAAACAGTTCTTTTGGCAGTCTATCTAACACAAAACATGAAAATCGTCCAACTGAAACTAATGGAATACACAAGAAGTCGTTGGGGAAGTCTGTACTGAGTAATTTGTCAGAATCCAGCAGTAGATCAATTGAGTTTTCTGATATATGCAGTGAG
Organism: Thymus mandschuricus; assembly: GCA_029379335.1. Lineage (NCBI taxonomy): Eukaryota > Viridiplantae > Streptophyta > Magnoliopsida > Lamiales > Lamiaceae > Thymus > Thymus mandschuricus. Next base: position 37,756,308 of record CM057073.1, on the reverse strand, counting down.
CCGTTAAGCTTATCTGAAATACACAATGAAATATCGGATGAGGCTAATAGGAGCAAAAAGTTTTGTGTTGCTAGGATATCAAAGAACAAGTCAATTAATGTCGACTTCAGATTATCAAGGGGAATTGCACAGGTAAATGTCCTTCTTAGACATCATGATATGCCATGTTTTGGTGCATCAAAGGTATCCTCGAAGAGTATAAGCTTTTTCCTGATTTATCTGTTGGTGCCTTAAATGATAAGTTTGGCTTTTGATAGATTGTTGTTTTATGCTTTGCTTGTTTAATGATACATCTGGTATATCATTGCCATTCTATGTTCTTAATTTAAATTTTTTTGGCTCATCAGTTACTCTCTCACAAGTTGCAACATAAATACATATATGTACACACACGTAACACATGCATGCAGAAACTGCGAAGAAGGATTTTGATCTATGGAAGACTACCGGGAATTATTTTGATGACAAAATTGTTCAACTTTAGGTTCATATCTAAAGTATTACAAAAATAAAATCATCGCTTTGTTGTTCTCGTCCACCCAACTTTGCTAAATCAATTTCTATTCTTTCCTATACTATATTGCTTCACTTTCGTCTATAATGTTGGTGATTTTGAGCCCATCATCACAATGACACTACTGATCAGGGTAAGTGTCTAGATTTGGAGATAGGGAAGGTGGACTGGTAATCTCCATATGGCAGAAGACTGTTATTGCAGATTTTTCTCAACTCCATTAATCAATTGATCTAACTCTTCATGTAACAATATAACATATTATAATTGCTTGATAATATCAGGGTTGAGATTGATAACCTTCAGTTTTTGATTCTTTCTGCCTTTGAGCTTTACCCACGACTCCCTGCTATACAAACTATTAGTTATTCACAGTGAAAATAACTCTCTTGTTTTGCAGGTTAATGAAGGAAAATATGCACATGCTATATCCATTTTTGATAAGGTAGATATCTATACACTCTTTAGTGTAATGCCTTTTTCTTAAACTTAATTATCTCCTTTCAGAGAAGAGGAATAATTTACATCTGCTCACTTTTAATGTCTTCTGTATGTAAAAGATTTTACAAGAAGAGCCTGATTACCCTGAGGCCTTAATTGGAAGAGGGACAGCGTATGCATTTCAACGAGAACTGCATGCTGCTATTTCTGATTTTACAAAGGTAACACCTGGATGAAGTTCTAGTCATTTGTCCAAAGTGTCATTATAGATGATTGGAAATATGAGCGGTTATATTATATATGATAGGCGATAGAATCAAATCCAGCAGCTGGTGAGGCTTGGAAACGTAGGGGACAAGCTCGAGCAGCCTTGGGAGAATCTGCTAAGGTGTGCATTTCATATCGTAGTTGTGCTTCTTTTTGAGCGTATCTTGATTATTCTCAGTTTGGTTTATTTATTTATTTATATATTTTGGTATTTGATGGAAACAAATCCTGAATTTGTTGAAGTTCCTCTTTTGTGCCAGCTCGATTTCTATGCTTAAAGTTGTAAATCCTTAAGAATGTCCATGGTTGAGTACGCTCCCAGTAAATAACTCCTTATAAATCCTATTGACAGGATCCCAAATTGATAAATCTCTAACCTGACCACAGCTTCTTGTTTTTTTTTTTTTTTTTTGTATGCCGTTTGCTTTACAAGTTTTCCTTCCAGCATCTACCTACACCAGTTTCAAAAACTTAATGGCTGCCTAGTGACATGAAATTGTTGGATCGGATGTATTACAATATAAGGATAGTTGATTTTGGACAGACTTACTAATATGACCTTGTGGAACCTACTGTTCCTAGATGTGCAAGTATGCACCATTACCAACATATAGTCTGGACCCTGCTGTATATATTACATCCCATCTACCTATCCACTAACTTCATTTGATATGGGTAAGAAAATTATGATTAATTATTCCTGATGGTTTTACTTTGCAATAATTCTACAAGATCTACTTATCTGTACTGTATAACTTTTCCCAGCCAGGTTTGATTGGGAAACCTGATCAGTATCATTTTTTCTATAGGAGTGTGAAGCTAAAAAATTTGTTTTTGGTTAATCGATCCGTTTGTCTATGGGAATAAATATGTCTGCTGATATGTTGATAGTTATACGAGTATACATAGTTAGAGTTTATTGTAACAAAAAGAATAAATCCACCCAGAAGATTTTCCTGAATGAACTACCCAGTTTCATTTTTTTTATGAAACAATGTACCAATTAGGTTTTTCTATATGAATATACGTAATTCTAAATACTGATTTGAATCAGGAAACAATCTGAACGAGAATTTTTCCATTAAACTGTAATTTGCATCATCATATGCTTGTATACTGATTATTATGTGCCCCAATAGATGCTATGTACTATCTTTCTGATTTTTGTATATTCTCCAGGCTATCGCAGACTTGACAAAAGCATTGGAATTTGAACCCAATTCTCCAGACATATTGCATGAAAGGGGTAATTTCATCGTTACAACTTAAAATTATAATTATTTTTGTTTACTTCTCAGCATGATGCTTTTGAGGTAATTTCTCAGGGTTGCATATTATATGCTGCTAGTTGATTCTTGGCTAACTGTGCATGTGTTGTAGCTAAATCATTTGCTTTTATAGCCCTTTAAAAGGTTTCTACAGCTAGGAAGTTGTGTTTCTTTTCATGGTTGCTGGTGTTGGTTAATGTGATCACTAATAATGTGGAACAGAAACACTTCCCATACATTGTTACGCTCACTATAATATTTTACCTTGTGAAGAAATTAATCTGAGAATCTAAAACATCCTTTTGCATTTCATCTTTTCTATCATCTGATGACGAAGAAAATAAAACCTCAGCAAAAAGCAGTAAGCAAATTGGAAGGTCAAATAGATTGAAATGCTTATTACGCAGTCACCCTGTCCTGCAACCTAGCTCCTTGTCTAGAAAATTGATGTTTCTCACTGAATGCAATCTGATGACACACTTTTGGAATTATGGTGCACATTCCTGGTAGATATCCCATGCTGTTCATGCAGGCACAAAATAGTACTCCCTCCGTCTCTCGCAAGAGGAGACGTTTCTTTTTGGGTACGGGATTTAAGAAAGGGTGGGTTTGTGTGTTAAAGTGGAGAGTGCATGTGCAAAAAGTGTTTTTCCTTTAGTAACTTTTTACCCAATTAGGAAACGTATCCTCTTGCTTGGGACGTACCAAAAAGGAAAACGTATCCTCTTGTGAGGGACGGAGGGAGGAGTAGACTTCTCTAACTCTTCACGATCATCTGGTGGTTTTTCAATACTTTGGGCCTGGATTTTTTTTCTTCTTTTTTCCCAGCTATTCTTGCATAGCCTTAACACATAATCTGCTGTTGCTATGACTCTTTCATAAAACACTCCCAGCAAGTCATGGTAGGGTCCATTCGTAAATATCAGTGGTGTGATATTTATGGTAGTAGTAGTACGTGGAAGGTCCAGTTTTTTGAATTGACGAAGTTGCTGGAGAAGTCTTGATGATGTTTCATGAACAAGATAATAAGTTTTTAGGCAAGAAAACTATTAGTCGCCAGCCATATCCTGTGTAAGATGAAGAGCACGCATGACATGGTGTATTTTTTAGTCACATCAAGTTAAACAGATCAATTCTATTAATGACATGATATTTAGGATCAATCTTACAACCTGGTAAAAGATCCATATGTCACGGATCACTGCAAAGGGCATTCTGATTATACATAAGAGAACTCATACAAGCCTGTTAAGAAGAGTTCGTTTATTTGTTTATTTTTTGAGATGAGCTTTCAAGAAAGATTTGAAACGAATTGCCAGATACTATCTTGTGCATTGGTAACATTATGATTTGTCAAGAAGTCCTTTATTAGTAGATATGGTCATTTTAGTGAAAATTTATGCAGGAATTGTAAATTTTAAATTTAAGGATTACGAAGCTGCTTGTGAAGACTTATCAGCATGCGTAGAAGTTGATGATCTAAACAAATCTGCATACACATATTTGGTGAGAATGCAAGATTTAAAGTCATTTTGGATAATGAAGTTAGTATACTTATATATAAAGGTTTCTGTGGCGTGACAGGGTTTGGCTCTATCTTCAGTTGGTGATTATAAAAAGGCGGAAGAGGCGCATACTAAAGCTATCCAAATAGATAAAAGTTTCATTGAGGCTTGGACTCATTTAACTCAGGTATCCATTAATATGAGACATACTCTTTTTTCTTGTGCATGTGCAATTTTTTTCTCTGGAAGAGATCTAAAGGAAGAATTGTGAAGGTCTCTCACATTTGTGTTTACCTACGTTTAGGTTACCATATTGTGTTGTATTACTTATCATTTTTGTGTCTAGTTGTTGGACCTTAATGATGCATGGATTACGATGTTGTCATTCGTTATCCTATTGTTGCTTCTACTGGATGCTAAATCCCCTCTCTTTGTGATTGCAATCTCTGTACCTGTCTTGACTCCTAGCATGTAGCCTAATGTGGTAGTTTTCCATAAGTAACTGAATGAATCAGAAGTTTCGGGGCATTGTCTTTATTAGTTTATTGATACCATACCAACAGAGTGATGTCTTTGGCTTCAAAGCTCAACTGAGATACATTTTTGGAGAGTTAGCTGTCACTTGCTAGTGAAATTGATGATAGTTATTCTACCGCATATAAGGATATTCCAGCTAGATTTTTGTGAATTTGTGGTCTATTTATGCTCTTACCGGGAAATCATTTTACTTTTCTTCCTGTTGTGGGACCAAGTTATTACCTAATTGAGAAGCAGGACTCATCTTATCAATTCCTGGATGGTTGATCATATAATGGTACATGGAAACCCCTATTATTCAGAAATCGTAACTTTTCTAGAACATTAAATTAAACTTTCAAGCTCATTATTACTTTAAATTGGGGTGCTAATGTTTTTGTTAAAGTAAACCATAATTGTCCAATGTTGCTCTTCAAAGTAGTGTAGTTCGTAATTTTTTTTATCAAGTCACTTTTTAGTTTTATCTATTAGGTAAAACCGTAAAGGAAATATGCTTTATAGCTGTGTTCTTTTTGTTTATAATGCACATATGAACGTGGCAAATAAACCTCTACTACATACTCGGACCGTACTACTAGGCCTACTGCTAAGTACTCCCTCTGTCCTTGAAAAGTGGGATGCACTTCTTGTGGTACGGTTATTAATAAAAAGGTGGATAAATGGTTGGTAAATTTTTTAAAGTGCGGGTACAGGGCCCACTGAGATAAAGTTAATTAATAAAATGGTTTTTTATTTTTTATTTTATTTTATTTTATTTTAATTTTTACTTGTAATAATGAGAAAAGAAGGCTTTTGGACATAAAAGGGCGTGTGAGGCCACGTACTAAAGTGGAAGTATCACTACTTTTGTGGACTTCCAAAACAGGAAGAACATCTCATTTTTCGTGGACAGAGAAAATAATTTATCTTTTGATTGGTTTGGTGCTGAAAATATCTGATTCTCTGTGAAGTTAAAATACCTATAAAAGATTACTTAAATATTTTGTCAATGTCGGTCAACAATAGTTATGGATTGTTTATGGCCTTTTGACAGTTCTATCAAGACATGGCAAATTCAGAAAAGGCTCTGCGATGCATTCATGAGATTCTCAAAATTGATGAAAGGTTCGAATATGCTACGCTTCTGTCTGATATGATCTGATTAATATTATGTCAATAATTGGTGACTTACAAGTGATGGATCTTCGTAATTATTCGGTAAAAATGCTCTCTGGGTTTATTTTTTTTCCAGATATTTATTTAACAATTAACACTTAATCTCTTTTGCCTTTCATATTATGTTGGTCCCTAAAAGCAGCTTGTGGAAAATATTAAAGAGGTTTTCGGGGTCTAGAATTCTATAATGTCTTTTTCATGCTGTCTGGACACAATTTCAACATTGGTATCTTGGTATCTTGCTCAAATTTATTCTTAACTTGGATTTTCAATTCTCTTGTGCATGCAGTTATGAACTTATTCATGTCTACCAATGAATTGCATATCATATTGATCTTCATGCCTACTTTATTCCTACTAAAAATGAAAATGGTCCCTCAGAATTTTGTTTCATGCCTCTTTCAAGAAGCATGTTATATTCTTGTTTTCGTTTAAACTTTTCTCGAGAAAAGCCCAAGTTTTGTTATGTTTTTGGGGCCCGAATGTGTAGCTAAGTTTCGTTTCCTATAAGACAGTATTGTGCGAAGTAGTTGTTTGTAAGGGCCCATTCAGGTTTCTCATTCATACATGCACTCCTTCTTACAATCGATTTTTGTTATTTAATTATGCTTCAACCGTAGCTCACATGGATTGCTTTATAAATAAGATTTTTTTTGGAGAATATTCTGTTTTCTGCTTTACTACCTGTAAAAAAGGTCTGTTATTGTTTTTTTCCATCATGATGAAAATGGTTACTAAGTTGTAGGAGAACTATAATTTTTTTCTTTCTTTCTCCAAAGTAGCCTTAAATGTGTTCTCTAAGATTGATTTTAACTGCTGCTTCAGGTTTGCCAAAGCATACCACCTGCACGGGCTTCTTCTCCACGGAATGGGAGAGCACAGGTAAGATACTGTTGTTCGTATAGTTGCATCTGTTACTAAGGTTGATATACCTATTACATTACTCGGTATAACTTGGTGCATAAAATATACTCATTAATTAGTGCTTTTATATTATGTTGTCTAACATATTGTAGTTTTATACCGTATAGTAGCAACTAGCATGTATGAAACAGCATATCTTGTCAGCATAATCCTAGAGGTTCTACCAAGACTTTTCGGTTTCGACCTCTTTTTTTTATGTTAATACTTTCTGCATTGGAAATTATCTTGCATTTCTTTTCCTATATATGTCGCGTATTGATTGTGGTTTCCTTACCATTGTTTAGTAATTTGGGTTCTTTATTCTGATTGCTTGTTGAGCTTATGTCATACTGTCACGCTTTATCTAATGTACTTAGCCTTGTTAACCATTGATACGTTAGCGTGATAGAGTAAATTTTATTACTTGAGTTTCTAAATGCTACTTAATTCACTATTTAAAGTAATGATTGCAGGAATGCCATCAAGGAATTATCAAAGGGGTTGGAATTTGACAGCTCGAATATTGAATGTTTGTATCTAAGAGCTTCTTGCTATCATGCTGTTGGAGAATTTAAAGATGCGGTATGAGTTTTCTCCCTCAGTTCCTGCTCCGTATTGCCATCAAAATGAGTATTCTGGTTTGTAGAGTGTCTTGATACTCTTTTTTGTAGAGTGTCGTTGATGCTCTGGCTTGTAGTGTCTCATTGATGGAACTCTTCTAATGATGCAGGTCAAAGATTATGATGCAGCCCTAGATCTTGAATTAGATTCGATGGAGAAATTTGTACTCCAGTGCCTAGCCTTCTATCAGGTTATTTATTTTTCAGGATGGCTTATTTCCAGCATTTGTTTGGATTTTTTTTTTCGCTGCACGAAACCTTTTTGCTGTTTTTCTGGTTCCCTATGATATCTGAATACAATGGAGCCCTTGAGAAATTTTAAGTGATTGTATTTGACCTATTATGCATTTCACAGATCTTAATCATAGTTTAGTAATGACTTGTGATAATCTCTTCCATCATGATTCCTTGAACCTAGTGCTACTGCTCTTAGAGGTGCTCTTGGAGTATATTACAGGCAACAAGGTTAAGTGAAGAATTTTAGGCTACTATTCCGATCACTGATAAATAGTTGTTAGAGAGTGAGAGATTCCAGAAAGTTTAATTATGATATCTTTTATCACTTTATCAGTTTATTGGGCGATTTCTGGCCAACTCAAAGATTTTAGATGATTGACATTGACCACTGTATTAATAATTAGGCATCAGATAGGCAAAGATATATGTGAGTGTCTGATCAAGGGTGTGCTAGCTGATCTTCTGCTAACTCTTTTGATGATCAGTGGAGAATAGTGACTAAAATGATGTCGTGAAATTGTTGTTTTTGCAAGATTATACCAAATAGTGTAAACTGTGCTCGTCACTTACCTTTGCTTGGTCCATTTTTTCGGTAAAAAAGGTTTTCCAGAAATTAGCAGTTTCAGAGTGCGTTCTAATCTCCAAATACTACCTGTGGCCTATAAGATGCTATGCCATCTTAGCCGGTGGAAAAATGTATGCACTAAAGATTCAGTAGAGCATGGTGGAATAATGAATGCTTCTCTATATCAAAAAAAAATTATGTGACTAAGCAAGAATTCTCAACCATAGAGCAACACATGACTGACGTCAAACAATTTCAATGTGACTTAAATGTGATCTTAATTTCAATGTTATTCTGTTAGGTTAACCTTGAACCATAGTTTAGTCTCAGGAGTTGACTGTTCATCCTTTATTTTTTTTTTTGTATATATTTTCTGTTGTGCAGAAAGAAATTGCATTGTACACGGCTTCAAAGTTCAACACTGAGTTCTCTTGGTTTGATCTTGATGGTGACATAGATCCCCTCTTTAAGGTAATGTCGAATTTTTACTCATCTTGCCTTGTCAGTGTCTGTTGTGTCAATCACCTGGTTGCATGGTTACTGAATTATAGAGGCATAGTTTAGAAAATTTTAGTGATCTAGATTCTTTTGACCATGTTACATAATCGAGCTGTATTGCATGCTAATTCTGCTACTTATTATTGAATGGCTTCCTGTTCTGAAGGTCTGAAGAGTAATTCAGATATTTAAGTGCTTATAATGTTTCCTGTAGTGTTTATGTTTCTCTGCAGGAACCAAACTGATGAAAATTTCATAGATTTTAGGATACGAAAAATTCATGTAAATATATTTATATGTAAATTTTGTATCTGCATTCCCTTGGATACAGATATCACTATTGGCAAAGGTTGTCGATGTTTTTAAAGAAATGATATGCTGCTAATTTTTAATCTAATGGCCCCCCTTCAGTCTGTTGTTAGGGTCAAATTTTACAGAGTATACTTAGTACATGTCAGCTGTGAATGGTCGACGTTGATACTTAGGTGATAGATTTCTTTATAGTTGACATCTAACCTTGAAATATAATATGACTGGACAATGTATTTTTTATAGCTGAAAAGCTGTTAAGTATGTTACTCGATGCTGGAACAGCTTCTTGTTATATTTTGTATGATTGGTGAATGGGTACACGATAGATGTTGAATTAGAAACAAAGCTCACTAATAGTTCAACAGAAGGATTGGTTTGGAATTCTAGCTTATTAGTATTGCTCTCTACGTCTTTTCTTGTAGGAATATTGGTGTAAAAGACTGCATCCAAAGAATGTATGTGAAAAGGTGTACAGGCAACCTCCTCTGAGAGATTCTACGAGAAAGGGAAAGCTGAAAAAGCAAGAATTCACTATAACAAAGCAGAAGGCAGTCCTTTTACATGCTGCAGATTCTATTGGCAAGAAGATTCAGTACCACTGCCCTGGTTTCCTGCCCAACAAACGTCAGGTGATATGTTTAATAAGATTAGTTGGTATGAATTACTGATGCCAAATTTTAAAAATTACAAATATGCTGTATGCTGTATTTCCTGTATCGGAAACATGTTATCTCTATTTACATGGTTTGAGCTGAAGTGTAACAAGAATAGTATTTTTGTGGTCATGTCTTTATTTTGCGCGTGCATATTTTCTGTTCCCATTTCTCCCTTTGCGATAGTTACTTTTGATGCTATACGTGATTTTTCTCTGCCAGCACTTTATGGCTATAGGCGGTGCTAGATTCTACAGTTTTTGCTCTAGAGTCTGAGCTGTGTTTATAATTTTGTTCCAAAGTATACTTCACGCTCTTTTCCATACTAAAAATCACTGAAGAACAAGTGAAAGAAAGAAAACAGATAGTCAAATAGAAACTAATTGTGCAATTTTTATTAATACAATTAATTTGTTTTAATGTGGCAAATCCTTCTTTAGAGGGTTTGCTCTATCCAGTGTGGTGCATGCACTCGAATTTCAGTTTGTTCTTAACTGCTGAACTCTATAAAACTGAGATCTGCCCCCTAGCCCTAATAGTGCATTGTTTAAGCAATGGTAACTGTTTCATTCAGATGTGTTCAAATTGTATGGTTTTGGTTGTTCACTGGAATAAATCTTGTATTCAACTGTTCCAGTGCTTATTACTAACATACCCATGTCAGTTTGCTTTCTATTTTTCATGACTAATCAGTTCCATACATTTCATGACTAATTAGTTCCTTACAAGCCATCACATTCTCTAATCAGTCCAACCCTTTACTTAGATGACTATTGAGCGTCTTATTGCTCAATTGTTTGAAACATAGGACTTTTGACTTTCATTTCGTTCAAATTTTAAATCAGTGAATTTTAGGCCCAAATATTCCATATTTCAGTAAAGATATTCTGAAAATCAGTATATCTAAATCTTGAATGGCAGATTTCTATTGCTGATATATCCAGCAGGCACAGAGGAGGACGAATCGGCATTGTTAGGGTGGACTGTGTTAACTAACATGCCTAGAGTTCGTTCAAACTTTTCTCCTTTTGGGGAGGAGGGAGTAATCTTATGAGATAATTTAGTCTTACAATGTGACATGCAACCTGTACTAACAATGTTTTGGGTCGAATGTTTCTTGTTTTTTTCTTCCCCTCATAGTATTTGTTATTTGTTCCTTTACTAATGGGCTTTGCACCATCTGATAATCTTTATCTTGAACCTGAATCAGTATCGAATGGCGGGTCTTGCTGCTTTAGAGATTGCACAGAAAGTTGTTAAAGTTTGGCGATCTCTACAAACCGAGTGGAAACATTCAACTAAAGGTGGTCTAAAACCCGGAAAGAAAGTCAGGAGAAAAGAAAAACTTATGCCTACTAGTCAGAACAGAGGTGGTGCTGGTTGTAGTACTAGCAGTCTCTTGGAAGCATCAACTATGCTTAATGCGGCAGAAGATAGACCATATGGACGACCTTCATTGCCGTGGCATGGAGTTTATGCGTTGGCTGTGAAATGGAGGCAAATATCCGAACCATGTGATCCAATTGTCTGGATTAACAAATTGAGGTACTGCATTTCAGTTTGTTTACTTGAGGTATATGAGAGCAAATTGTTGTGGTGAGGTTTCTGAAAAGATAGGATAAACTATTTTTATCTATTTAATATCCGGGAATAAATGATGTTGCCGATAGTTGAATATTATTTTTGAATTAAGATAGAGTTGTTCCATCGCTCACATATGTATTTCATGTGCAAACTTAATATCTCTATATGCCTTTTGTTTTGATTATCTAGCGAGGAATTTAATTCTGGATTTGGATCCCAAACTCCTATTACTCTTGGGCAAGCAAAGGTGGTACGATATTTTCCAAAATTTGACAGGTAGCACTGCATTGTTATTTCCACTAGATTTAATCACTTTTCTCATTATAATTGTTTTGATATTATGACAAAGGATAGTCTTCCTCTTAGGTCGATAGTGACGAAATCATTCCTTTCTTGTTGGTCTGCAGAACATTCAATGTTGCCAAAGCAATAATGAAGGAGAATAAGTATGTCCGTGACAAGAAGGACAACCTCATTTATCTCAATGAAGATGGGAAATTGCAAGAAGTATGTTATATGGATTCTTTTCTGTTTCCTTCTTTGAACTTTAGTTACTTGGTTAGAAGAATTTTTACTTCATTATAATATAGTAACATGTTGCTAAATTTGAGAATCCTTAAATGTTTTTAATATCATGTTACCAGCTCTGTTTATTCAGGTTGAAATATGAAGGGATTAACCTCTTATCTTATTTTAGAGTAGTGTTTCCGCATTTCTAAGAAGGTTAACTAGAGTGAGGCTGACGAGTAAACTGTTCTGTAGGCTACCTCTCTAGAGATTCCAATTCCTATACTACATAGTTCCATCTTGCCTCAATCACTTTGGTTATTATTGCTATAGTATTACTTCATTACAACTTTGAGCTTACTTTATCTGCTTTGACTCACCGATCAGTCAGTTTGTTTCTTTCTTGAGCTGATGGGTATCTTTTTTCATTATGTTTTTATTGATCTCCTATATTATGTTCTTGGCATTGTCCCTGCTATTACAGATAATGAGGGCAGAATCATGTTCAGATCTTTACAGAGCTGTGGGCCAGGACTTCTGGTTGGCTACTTGGTGCCATAGTATGGCAGTTGAGGGGTAATTTTTAATGAATATTTTCTTTTGTGAAGTTTATCTACTTCTTATTTCCCTATCGTCTTGTAATTGGTTGAATTCTTCTTATTCTTTTGATCATTTGTCTTGTTTCAGAAAGCAGCTTGAAGGAACTAGGATCTCCTTAATACAAGCGTAAACTACATCTCTTTCTAGTTCAATTTAGATTGATAATTTATCAAATTGCCAGAGAACTGCTTTAAACTGGTCGAGATCTTTATTCTGTTTCGTTTCATTTGCTCCTATCAGGGATCCAGTTGGGCATGATTTTGCTGTCAAAACCCCTTGCACACCTTCGAGGTGGGATGACTTTGAAATGGAAATGACTTCAGCATGGGAGGTATACTTCCATCCTGTTTACCTTTCCTAATAATTGTCTTTAGACTCTAGGCCTTGTTGTGATACCACCTGTTATATTAATATTATTTCTCATGAATGTCTCATAAGCTTTAGAATCATGGACCTTGGATGAAAATGGATTTGATGTGCCTTGCTGTATTCTCCCAGTAAAGTTTTTATTGGATTCCTAGGCATATGAAAAAATATAACTAAATCGTGAATTTTCAAAAAGTCTTAATTTTATTGTCGACCCCTTGTATTTTTACAGCCTTCTGATTCTTTTATACCTGTTATGACTCCTGGAAATACAGTTATTTATTGTTATAAAGTACCTGAAAGGAAACTTTGCCTTATTTCTTTTATTTGTAGAACGGACCAGAAAGAATCCAATGAATACATTATCTTTTCTGTTATACTAGATCTGTACACGTTGAAGATCCTTGTTCCTTGATTTGAAAAAAAGATCTATATTTGCAGGCAATCTGTGATGCATATTGTGGTGAAAATTATGGGTCAACTGATTTTGACGTGCTTGAGAACGTGAGGGAGGCAATTCTAAGACTAACTTATTACTGGTAAGAGTTTTGTTTGCAGTGCATAACAAATGCACGTTGCACTCATCGGCCTTTCTTTGTACGGTTTCAACTGAACTGTTCTTCTCAGGTATAATTTTATGCCGCTATCAAGAGGTACTGCTGTAATTGGATTAGTCGTGTTGCTTGGGCTGCTTTTAGCTGCCAACATGGAATTCACTGGAAGCATTCCAGAGGGCGTCCAGTTAGATTGGGATGCAATTCTGGAACGCGACCCTAACTTGTTTATTTCTTCTGTGAAAACCTGGCTCTATCCTTCCCTCAAGATCAGTACTTCCTGGAAAGGGTGCCCTGATGTAGCATCAACTCTCGAAACAACAGGATTAGTTGTTGCTGCATTAAGCACCTACTCCAGTTGAGGAATCCGTTTAAGGTAATAGCAAACGATGTCTCTAGTTCTACACAGCCTGTCATACAAGGATTTGAATGTCCAAGATACGAGAGCATGATGGCGCTGCTGCCATTTTATGCGGTGTTCGTGCTTTACATGGGACGCGGGAAGGTAATCTAGAAGGTATTATTAACACAACTTGGTTGGATAGCTGTATACTTGTGCAATGTAACATTATTTTTAAATTAACCTTTGTGTATATGATTGGTTTAGCCAGTTATATTAAACTGTCATTCTCTTTCAGCCTTACTCAACGTTTACATTTGGTGTGTGTGTATTAATGTATTACTATTGTGGGCTTTGCCGTTTGTTATAATGCACATTTAGAATTGGTATCGAACTTTTTGTATGAACCAACAAAGATCACGTGCGTTGCGCGTATGATCTTGTTATTGTATAACATTTTATTTAATATGATTAGTTTATTAGATGTATTCCTGTACTTGATGATAAAGAAAAATAATCTTTAAAGCGTTGTGTATATTTTGTAACTATATGATATTGATGATGTGTTTAATCAAATCGTATCTACATCTGCATATGCGGAGACTATATTACTTATGAATTTTACATTAATTTCTTCAAAATAATTTAGTCGTTTGAGATTTTTTATGTAAAGAAGTCTGTCTCCAACTTGTGCATCAAAGTTCCAAAATTTATGTTAATTCACTATTGTTAGGCTAACACACACATACAATTAGTTTATCTACTTTATATTTTATTATTCATTTCATAGTGTATTTTAATAACAAAGACAAACTTAATCATAAAAATTTATGTATCAAAAAATAAAGGAAAAAATGCATTTAAAATCGTGAACTTTACCTGACATACCGTTTTAACCGTTAACTTTCAATTTTTTCTATAAATCACAAACTTTTTAATTTGTCCAATTTCCCCTTAATTTCTAATTTTTCCCAAATCAAAGCTGACGTGGCGTTGATGTGTCAGTTTGGAAATTGACATGTCATCCACAAAGCTTCCACGTAGATTTTATAAGACACATATACATCCACATAATTATTTTTATTTAAATAATAGTATATGCAATTAATAAAGTCCCCCCAAAAAGGCCTAACATCATATTTGGATACGACCACTGCATCGCCTCCGACATCGACGTTTGGCTCGATTTTGCAGCGAAAAGCAGGCCAGGGAAGTAGATCTGCACCTGAAACTGATCGGAGGGCCGTATTTTAGCGACAGAGGAGATAAATCTAGAAAAAATAAAATTAATTGCACATATTATTTAAATAAAAATAAGTATGTGGATGTATATGTGTCTTATAAAATCTATGTGGAAGCTATGTGGACGACATGTCAATTTCCAAACTGACACTTCAACGCCACGTCAGCTTTGATTTGGGGAAAATTAGAAATTAAGGGAAAATTGGACAAATTAAAAAGTTTGTGATTTTAGGGGAAAAATTGAAAATTAACGGTTAAAACGGTATGTCAGGTAAAGTTCACGATTTTAAATGCATTTTTTTCAAAAATAAAACCTACCTTGACCATATTCCTATGCACACAAATTGAGTACAATTGTTATTCACAATATTCACTAGCTACGAATTTCACCTTGTTAGGATTACAAGCAAAGATCGAAAAGAATAATTATAAAGTGAATGATTGATGAAAAGGGATAATGTTAAATGGTGGTACCCACACCACACCAAGCATAACTAATGCAAGTATCATGCATGGTATCCAAATCCTATCCGTATAACACCTCATCATTATCCTTATCATCACACCTTTTTCTTAAAAAAAATATTTTCAACTCTATTTTAATTTGAGCTTCAGCTTGTATAATACTCACTCCGGCTCATGCTAATTGTCTACAAAGAATATAACACAGTAATCAATGTTATAAGAGATGGTGGATTTTATATTATATTAGATGTGAGTGTATGATTTTTCCACTTTTAATAATTAGACAATTAAATGGAACGTCTCAATAAGAAAACAATGGACAATTAGCATGAGACAGATGGAGTAACAAAATAACATAAACGTTCTCCTGCTCAATATAGACACTCTTAATGTGCCTATAGCAAATATGACAGTGTCACGCCTGCGACTTTTCTATTACGGTTTATCTTACAGATAAGCTATGAAGCCTATGATATATATTTATATCATTTTACTCATTAATAATATTGTCAAAGCGAACATATTAAGTCTGTCCGACGGTGGATATTGAATCAATAATACATAATACAAACGGACAAATAGTTATTTTTGAACTAAAAAAACGTTTTTTTTTTTTTTTTTTTGAAAAAACTAAGAAAACGTTAAAAATGTGTTTTCAAGCCAAATCACTTGAAAACACAAATTCAAGTATTGTCAAATTCTACTATTCAAGTATTGTCAAATTCAAATTTGACATTGTACTTTATCAAGCGAGCTGAAATAATCGTTAATCAAGCTAATGTGAGATTGGATTAATAATCCTACGAATTAAATAAGTGATCGAAGCTAACTCGTGTTTGTTTTTTAGGCCGGTCGTCAGTTTGGAAACCAAATTGTGACAACATACAATTGAAAATGACTCGTTAACGACCAATCGATACCAAACTATCATTTTTCATGTCATTTTTTTTCTTTATAATAAATGTCACTCATTTTTAAAGCATAACTATTGTTTTCGATTCGATCAAGATGGAAGAATCTGAAAGAGCGGGTTTGGCAATCCATTACAAACCGAAGCCTCAAGCTTTGTGATAAAAAAATTAATCTAAAGATGATAGGCTAGAACAAAATTATGGGTTGCTGAGTCATTCAAAATAAGAAAATGAATATATCTTGATCGAGCAACATCTTTTTTCTCAAAGACACTACCTAATGCTATTATGGTGGTTGAAGGAGTTACGTAAATAATTCAATTTTTTTTATAAAAACCTTAACTAATGAAATTTAAAGATCTGCTATACCGAAGACTCGAATTCAAGATTTTTGGTCCCGAAGCTTACTCCCTACCTTTAGGCCAATAAACATAAACATAATTCTAAAATTAATCATCTCTATTATGAAAACAATAAACATAATGGTGAATAGTACTCCCTCTTTTCCATTATATTTCATTTTTTGTTTGTTCAGTTCATTTTGGTATATTTCATTTTGGCAAAGAATTAGCTAATAATTAAACTCTAATACTACGGTAGTTGGAAA
Source organism: Thymus mandschuricus (assembly GCA_029379335.1). Taxonomy (NCBI): domain Eukaryota; kingdom Viridiplantae; phylum Streptophyta; class Magnoliopsida; order Lamiales; family Lamiaceae; genus Thymus; species Thymus mandschuricus. The sequence continues at coordinate 37,739,657 of CM057073.1, read as the reverse complement.
AAAAAAATTAATATATTATTTTATACTCAAAACTTTATATTAATAAATTATTTTTATTAAAAAATCATTTCATATTTTATTAATCAAGTCATTCTCTCCTCAACCTAAAGGTAAAAAAAAAAAAAAAAGAAGAAGATGGAGGGAGTAGTATCAAATGCATTTCTCTCAAACATATTCAAAAGTACTATTACGCTCTTATATTTCAGTGAAAGATAAACGTTCATTATTTATTCAGTACTTTTAAATATATTGCTACCTTTGTCTCCGAAAATTCTTCATTATTCCTTACTCGGTCGTTCCCAAACTATAGCTTCTATATTTTTATATGGAACTGCCATCACAATACGAATGAACAATCTATTACGTACTACTCCCTCCGTCCCACTTAATTAGTCCATTGGATATTCATATGTGAGGTATAAAATATAACTAATTAAGTGGAACCGAGGGAGTATTATAAAAGTGTGCATTCTTACAAAATATGTTATGACAATTATGCCCCTTTTTTAATGATACCAGTGTCATTTTATGAGTAGTAATTATGATAAAAATAAATATATATATATATATATATATATATATATATATCTTACTATTTAATCAGTAATTTATCAACATTCAAACATATTTTTCTTTCGTCAAAGAAAATATGTTAATCGGAAACTTGTACAAATAAAAGTGTGAAACTCAACCTCCACTATCGCCATAAGGTGAAACTCGAGCTCTACTATCAATAAGAGTTATGGTGCGATCATTCAATAAACATCTGTCTAATATGAAAGCGGTGTCTTCTGTTTCAGTGTAGAAAGAAATTACGTAATTTGTCAACTACTGCAATTACTTATCATTTCTCTCTCCACATTCAACGTCTCATCATTTTCTTTGGCTTTCTGCTGTCAAAGATTCACCACTCTCTCTCTCTCTCTCTCTCTCTCAGGTTAAATTCCCTTTGCACTCTTCTTTATCCTTCATTTTCAGATTCTTCACGTTTGCTGTTCTACAAGCACATTCTTCTTCCAACTAGTAAGTACATCAAATTTTATTTCTTTGCCTTAGAATTAACGGAAGTAATGCTTGGATCATGTGTTCTTTTCCCATGTTTGCTTAATCTCTCAGGCCTTTGATTTTTTTGAAGAACAAAATAAATAAAGAAAGAATGGTAGAACCCAGAATTTGATCACAGAAAGTATTGTTTTTTTCCCCTTATATATGGGGAAATTTGAATAATTAATGTCTTTTTTCCAATTTTGGGGCAAAATTTATTTATTCCCAGTTGGTTATTTCTTGTTGAGTTGCCTAATTGGTGGGAAAACCAGTGATTGGTTTAACATTTCTATATATTAGAGGTAAAACAATGGCAAAAGGAAAGGAGAAGATTGCATTAGTTTGAAGAATTGAATTACATAAAATAAATTAGAAAATGTAATTACAGCCTTTTTATTATGATGCACTCTCTCTCTCTCTCTCTCTCTCTCTTGTATACTCCTTGTGTACCATCGATCTTGAGTCGTTTCATTATTTTATACCTGACATTTATACGAAGAGTGCCTCAAGTTCATTGCGACGTAGGGAGTAAAAGTCAAGACTGATATATCTACCTTTCTTGATTTTTGGGCAAGGTTATGGTTCAACTAGTTTGAGTTCTTGTTTGAGATGTTATTTCCTTTAGGTTTGCTTAGAAAACGAGGATGTCGAAGCGAAAGAGATTTCAGCTACAAGTATACTTCACGGGGACTTAACAAAGACTAGACATATTTCGAATCTTTGGTAGTATGGAAATGGATAGTGTCATCACATCTCTGTCTCATATGGAAATGAAGAGTGATTCGTCTCTAAAAGGAGGCGATCATGAAAGGGCGAAGGCCGTTTTTTCAAAATATTACGAGTACTTGCCATATAAGCGCCAGCATAGGGAGAGCGTTCTTAACGTTCTGTATTCTCGAGAAACTGGAGCTAGTAGTACATATTGTTACAGACCATCTAAGAAGATCTTTGGCTCGTCTTCAAGAAAGAGCCAATGCTTCTATATGAGGTCTCTCTGTGCAGCGAAGTTTGGATCGTATTCTATTACCAACGTAAGTAAGAATACGAGAGAAGTAGAGAAGATACTTCGACCGAGGCAGTTTGAGTACCATCCTTGTGATTCTAGTTTGATGGCTGTTGGAACTCTTGATGGGGAAGTGGTTGTTCTCAACCATGAAACTGGGAATATTATTTCTTGCATCCTTCCGTCGTTGAGTATGAATAGTATTCTCGGCCTTTGTTGGCTTAAGCAACAACCCTCTAAGGTATGTTATAATATCACTCGTTCGTATTCAACTATAGTTTGGATTGAAAAAATTATACAGTATGGTTGTGTTGTTTCATTACCTTTGTTAATGCTTATTTCTCACAGTTCTGGTAATGAAATCACCTGCCTCGATTCGTATTATAATTTTCTTGATTATCTCGATAAACTTTGTCACGAGTATGCTATAGTTTTACATAATAAGAGAAGGAATAATCATATACTATTTCACGATTCTTGATTGTGAAACTCCTTTTTCTTCATCTTTTTCCCTCTTTCTCACTCTTGTGATGCCAACACCATTGAGTCTGTTCGACTCCGATTCGTTATGTTCATCTGTAACTGTAGTTTGCCTGATCTTGAATTGTGATATATTGCTAATTGAATTTTCTGGCCTAAAATAAATCTATTACTATATGTAGCTCCTGGTGGGATCTGATAACGGTTGCTTGAGATTGTACGACATCAGTAAGATTCAGACCAAAGTCGAAGATAGCTACTGCAGCTCTACACTAATCTTCGATGACTTCGAGCTGTTGACTTCAGTTCACGTCAATTCAACCGATGACCGGTGCCTAACAAGCGGCTACTCCAAGAAAGTTGCCATATACGACATCTGCAGTGGCCAACGATTACAGATGTTCACAGACATGCACAGAGAGCCCATAAATGTTGCTAAATTTTCAAATCACTCCCCTCACTTGTTCGTAACTTCCTCATTCGACCGTGATGTGAAGATGTGGGATTCGAGACAGAACCCTTCGAAACCTTGCTATGCTTCTAGAAGCTTGAGAGGGAATGTGATGGTCGTGTTTTCTCCGGATGATCTTTATCTGCTGGTTTCAGCCATAGATAATGAGGTATATTACATCTAACATTACATTCTTTAAGCTACTTTTTAAAGTATTATGCTGATTTATATAAATTTCTATTCTCAGGTGAAGCAACTTTCGGCTGCAGATGGTCGACTTCACACGGATTTCGGGATAGTATCAAAGGGAAGTTCTCATAACTACACTCGTTCGTACTATATGAACGGTAGAGACTACATCGTTAGTGGAAGTTCTGAGGAATCAACGATTCGTGTTTGCTGTGCTCATACCGGAAGGAGACTAAGCGACATTTCTTTAGAGGTAAATCCACATAAAACACTACTCATATATTCGATTTCTTTTGTATAAGCTTTAATTAGGAAAATTTTCTTTCGATATAGGATACAGGAAGACCAAGCTCCATTTATGTGCAATCACTGAGAAGTGATCCCTTTAGAGTAAGTCTTTCGATAAACAAACAAGACTATTTATATCTTGTAATAAAACTTTCATAATGTGACATACACCAATATTTATTCTAAGCAGCATTTCCACATGGCGATCTTGGCAGCGTACGCTCGGCCATCCAAGTACGAAATTATCAAGGTATGTATGAGCTTCGAAGTTTATAACACTTTAAGCGTTGTTTCTGTCAATATTCGTTCAAAGTGAGTGATTCTGTCGATGCAGATCAACTTGCTTTCGTCGAGCCACTCTACTGAAGAAAGTCAGGGAGGCTTGAACATCTCTTATGGCAAGGGTGGCTAAGGTTCATTTCTATTCAATTTATTTCAGTTTTTGTGATTATGCACATGTGTATAGAAAAACCTAGATATATGTATAGCATAGTTAACTAAATCATTAATTTTGTTGTTACATTAAATAAAATAAAATAAAATAAAAATAACATGTATGTTACATATGTTCTGCCCAGAATCAATGAAAACATGAAGCTGATAAAGATGGAAGTTAGGTTTTGCGTTTTGCACTGTAAGTCGATAGCTGATCGTATATTGGATCGACTATACTTGAGATGAAGTTTTTAAGAGCTTAGACGAACAAACGAGCTCGAAATTGTTTAACCGAATCTTGAACTGAGTATAAGATTAGAAGAAAATAAGCAGCATTCAACTGGAAAGGAACAGTACTAACACCACTTTTGCAATAATTTATAGCAAAATCATTTAAAATAATACTAGGATTTAACCAATGCTTAGTTCCATAGATGATACAAGGTGATATTACCACTAACCAATACTGTTTGAATAATCTAACATTTAACCTAGGACTAGATAAAATACAAGATGCTTCGAACATCGAAGAACGGATGATTCTGCATCAACTTCTGGGGAAAGCTAATTCCATACCTCTTCTTCTGCCAGTTTCTTTAAGACTTGAGAGATGTAAACATGTCGACTCCCGCACCGTGATTTTGTTATTGTACAAGCATATGTTATATCTGCTGCTTAATAGTACTGCGATCCTCCTCTAAAACATAAGGATGGCTATGAACCAAACATTGTCTTGGCTCTTGCACACAAACTGGAAAAGCATATGCCCCTCGAAACTAGATACACGATGAAGCAAACATACGCGGCAGCAAAGGTCGTGATTATGCTAGTGAAGAACACACCGCCTAACTCAGAAGAGAAGAAGTCCATCAGAAGATATCCGTTGATCAAGATTACCAGAGCCGCCACCATCCAAGATACAGTCTGCATAGCAGAAGGACGTTAAACCTTAAAACTTTTGTATTGGGAATGAATGCAGAGGACATGAGTTACATAACTCGTAACAATGTTGAATAAAAAGCCCCGTTACTCATGTAAACAAGCTCAGGAACAACAAGAGAGGCACCTGTAACACTTTGTGCATGTGAAATATTCATTCTTCTAAGAGTGGAGATCATACATCATGATTATCAAGTAGCTAGAGGTTGAAGGGGGTGATAATCGATAACTGTTTCCAGTCCGAGGTGATGAATCGACTATAAGAGCAGCATTAAATATAGTTGCCTCTGTAGGATGTCCAATTTATTAGGACCTTTCTTATGATAGCATTCGATAACCTGAGTATCCTTTTCGATCTGCCCTTGGTAAACAGTTCCACAATGAAAGAAGAGCTAGACACACTGCCAGTCAATTTGAGATTGGTCGAACAGCGGCAAAAAGTTTAATTTTTAATAAATCAATTTATGGAAAGGGAAAAGTTCAAATGGGAAGTTAAAGTATGGGCAAAACTAGAATAGCAGCCAAAAGAAAGAGCCGAAAAACGCGAAGTTGCACAATGAAATTAACAGCATGTGAATCAGTCACTTCTCTCAAGAAGAAATATACCTGGAGAAGAACCCCAATCTTGAAATAGCCCATGACTTCCTCCTTCGATACCAGGCAAAGAAGAGGAATAAGAGCAAAAGGGATCTGAACTGACTGCAGCACATTAAGCCATTCATTTAGCACATCCAACGAAGCATCAGACGTGTCAAAAACAAGAGCAACGATCAGAGTAGGGATAATAGCACAGCTTCGAGTTATCAATGCCCTCATCCATTTCTTTAACCTCAAATTCAAAAAACCCCCCATAATAAACTGCCCAGCATATGTCCCTGTTATGGTGCTGCTCTGTCCAGCAGCAAGTAAACCGATAGCCCATATATACAAAATGGGAATCAATCCTCCACCAAACTTCTCTTCAAGATACTGCCCTGCATTCACTAGTCCAATAGTCTTCGCTTGTTCCGTACCGTAAAATACCTTAGCAAAAACTGTTGTGACGAATAAATTTATCATGAAAGAGATGGCGAGGGCAATGCCAGATTCAATGGAGTAATAAGTGAGAGCTTCTTTCACTCTGCCTATCTTGCGATTGTCTACTTCTCTAGACTGGACAAGGGCAGAGTGCAAGAACACATTGTGAGGCATTATTACACACCCCACAACTCCCACTGCTTGCTTTATCGTACTCGAACTCAGCTTCGGAACCAACATGCCTATAACAACGTTTCACAATTAGTACTCGATGGAAAGAGGCTCATGAGGAAGAAGCACATTCATTGACCTCGAGTTGGATAAGAAGATTTTTCTCATTCTCACCAATCATAAGTTCGCCACCATCAGGTTTCGTTTCGCCAAACATCCACGCAAAGGAAATTGCCATTGTTGCAATAAGGACAGCAAAAAGCGCTTCCAGTTTCCGCACACCATAGTTCTCCAGAAACAAAAAGATGAAGCTGCATCAAGTGATTGATTGGACTATAAGCAAATGTCTTCAAAAATCATGAATAATGCAGCAAATAGTAGCTTAACTCAACCACTCCAAGTCAAGAAAAAGAAAGGAAACACACACACACACACACAATATAAAATTCAGTTCTCCTTATCACAAGTTTTTAAATAAAAATTCTTGGAAGTTGAAGAATAATCAATGAAAGCTACGTGCAGCCATAACTTAGAGGGTTGTTAGCTCAAAGAAGCAACAAAAAAAGGGTATAGATAAGTTCCAAATTAAAATCATCAACCTGTACGGAACAACACAACATCACCATGAAAAACTACATGTTTCTTTCTTAAATTCAATCTCCACCAACCCCAACCTTCCCTTTCCCCAATAACAAATAAAACCAAACCTAAAATTAGGAACACAAGAGTTCAAATTGGCATAAAATTTGGAAAGAATTCCGGAAAATTTCTGGAAACGGAAATAAACAATTACCAGTCAAGAGCGGTTATAATCACACCGGCCCACAGCGGCAGAACGCCCTGGCTCAGAATCTTAATGGCGATAGCGCTGCCAATAACCTCCTGAATATCGGAACCGATCAGTGCCAGCTCAGCCATGACCCACAGCAGCAGCCTCGCCCAATTAGGATACTCCTCGCGGCAGAGCTCCGCCAGGTGGCGGCCGGTGGCGACACCGAGGCGCGCCGCCAAGAGCTGTACCAATAGGCCCATGGCGGTGGCCCAAAGGAGCAGCCACACCAGCGAGTAGCCGGCGATGGCGCCGGACTGGAGATCCCCCTCCAGGTTCCCTGGATCGAGGAAGGCTATGCTCATCAGGAACCCAGGCCCCGTGAACAGCCACAGCTTCCGCCACGAGAACGGCGGCGCTACGGTGGAGTACTCGTCGGCGTCCTCGTCGAGGCCGACGATGTGGACTTTCTCATCGGAATCGTAGGCTCGCTCCTCCTCCTCGAGCAGTGGCTGCTGATGCTCCGTAGACATTTGAGGAATTTTTTTCTCCCACTTTTTGTGGATTAAGAAATCTAAATAGAAGGGTGGAGTAGGGAGAAGAGAAGATAGTGAGGAGTGGTGCGATGGGATAGTGGAGAGAGAGAGGGAAAAGTGGTGGTTTTTATCGAAGGGGAAAAGTACCCGTCATCACCCCTTTCTTCCTAACTGGATTTTTATTCTGTTTACATTTATCTCTCTCTTTTCTTTTTTTCTATACATAATAATAATAATAATAATAATAATAATAATAATAATAATAATAATAATAATAATAATAATAATATCTTATTTTTTATTTGATGACGTTCATTTTCTAGGGATAACTGGTAGTACTTCAATCGCTACACATAACGGCGTCGTTTTGGTTTGTTGGATAAAACATGTTTCATATGGAGTATAAAATTTGATTCGTATAAAATTACCATTATTTAATTCTTTAGGATGTTTGGTACGTAAAACTAAACTAAATATAAACTAAATATAGGATAAATATTGATTTGTCCAAAATTCAATCATTCAAGATTATTTTAGTCATAGGCTAGGGATGGAAATTCGGGACGGGTCGGGTATCTTTCTCGAAATTTCCGGGTACCCGAACCCGAAATTTCATGAATTCACTTCCCGTCCCAGACCCGAAAATGTTTTTGGGTATCCGAATACCCGTTCGGGTATCCCGTTCGGGTATTCGGGTACCCTAAAAAATCCCGATTTTTATTCTGAAATAATTTTTTTGATTCATTTAACATAAATTGCACAAATTTTTCGCCAAATGTCAAGATAAATAAACATTGGAAACAAATAGTCACAATTCAAAAAGTTCAAAACAACAAAAACTACGAATTCAAAAATTAAAGTGTAAAATGCAAAAACGTTCACTACCACGAATCAAAGCTTAATAAACACAAATAAGCAAATTCATTTTATTCCCTCCAAGACGGTGACAACCGATTCACCAATGTCAACCGCCTTATGGTTCACAATTTTAGAAAAACTGATGATCTTCTTGTGCAATCTCCAATCTTTTACAATGCAATGTGCAGTAACACAAATAAAATTGCCTTATTATTATTATTATTATTATTATTATTATTATTATTATTATTATTATTATTATTATTATTATTATTATTATTATTATTATTATTATTATTATTATTATTATTATTATTATTTCGAGTTCGGGAATTTCCGAAACCCAAAATTTTCAAAATTTTATTCCCGATCCCGAATCCGGACCCGATTTTTTCGGGTTCGGGTATCCAAAATTCCGATCGGGTTCGGGAATTTTAGTACCTACCCGAAATCCCGATCCCGAATTTCCATCCCTAGTCATAGGGTAGGAGTCTAGACAAAAAAATGACACAATTAATCTTAGGTGGCAAGATTAATTCTAGGTGTCAATAATGTACGTATGACTAAATCTTGAATAAATTTTACATTTTATCTTACATACCAAACATCCCAATGGTAAGATTAATTTACATACCAAACATCCAACGATAAGATTAATTTAGTCTAGTCTTAAATATCAAATATAACCAATAACACATTTAAAAAAAATAATTGAGAATTAATAGTTCAAAGAGCCAGACAAAGAGGCGGCATTGGTGATTTTGGGACATTCTATAAAAAGGACATTCTATTTCTTGTTAGAAAACTAAAAATATGTCCTCGTTATCAAACTTAGTAAACTTGAGACAATCTACAACTAAATATGAAAGAAAATACTTAGCAAGTTGAAGGGGAAAAAATAGAGTAGAATAGAGTCCATGAGAAATTTTATAAAGTTCGAACTATCTTTTGAATTATGCACATTGATCATTGTTTAACGTCCGTGAAAAAAATTAAAACAATTAGTTATAGTTGGTTAGTGAGCCATTTGCATCACGCCCCAACTAGTGGAGGCATCCCCTAATAATCTAAAATTTATTAGATGATATGGACAATTGATAAAATGTTTCGGAACTCTTTTGTGCAGTGTAAAGAATTATATAAGGACCAACAATGTTGTGGACAGAAGGTTTTAAATTGTGTAAAAAATAGAATTCTCTATTGCATAGAGCATTTTAGAAGCCTCCATTATCTAACTAGTAACTAGTCCTAATCAAAAGAGGCAGCCTTTAAGCAAATTTTGAGCATCTTAATTTTCAATCCGTTAGTCACCTTTGCTTAGGTATTCACTTATTCATTTCGTAATATAGCACAAATTAATTAGATTTGGGTTATTATATATGCTTCATCTTTTTTAATTAGCTCAATTAAGTGTTGTTAATACAAATGCTCCTATATTATCAAATGTTTCTCACACGTCTTTTTTTACGATCATTGTCTCACTTCACTTTGATTCAACATTTCATTTTGATTCAACATGCTATGTAGAGCAAATTTTATGATGAAAGTTGAATTTTTTTTCCTTCGTAATCGTAGTCTTAGTCCTCATTTGTAGTCGTTTTCTATCTATTTTGTCATTTGTTTCTATTTCTCGAAATGAATTTCTTTGTGCACTACTTTGTGGTATTCGTTCTTTCATTCATTTTTTCAGCTGGATTAATGTTACTGCTCCTTAAAATTAAATCATAATTATGTCATTGAATATTTTTGTAACGCCCCGCATTTTCATAACACTACTTTAGTAGTTAAATTCGTAAATTGGATAAATAAGTTTAAACCTTAAGGGCTTAGAAAATTCTATTCTCGACGAAGGTAGAATTTTCGTAAGAAAGACTCGTTATATTAGTCGTTTCTAATTAAAGGAATGACCCCTATAATTGGTTGATTAAAGAATACGATCACTTTAGTGATAAATCCATTGAGTAGTAACCTCAATTAGAAATCAAATAGTAATTTGATTAAACATTCCTATATTAAGAAATTATATTGTTAGAATTACAATAATGTCGACTTTACAATTCATAATTGATTTGTACGATTAGATATCGATCAAGAACATAAATTGTGGTCCAAACTAAATAATTTATATTATGGGCCAAGCCCATCGGTTGATAATCGAACCGTTAGATAATAATCGAACCAAGCATTCGATTAATACTTTTATTGAATCAAAATCTGTAATTATTAATAAAATCAAGAAATATTAAGTGTATAATAATAATACAATTGCAACAAATAAAATAGAATGAATAAATTACAAGTAATTAAATGACTACATTGATAATAAAAGACATGGGAATGAAACATGCAGCAGCTACTGCTGTTGCGTGAAACAGAAAAAAAGGGGAAAGAAAGAAAGAGAAAAAGAAACAGAGAAGGGGACAACAGCAGTTGAGAGGGTCCCTTCCAATTTTCCAGCTCCATTCTTCACCCCTACACTTTCTTGATGCCCAAGAAAAATATCAACCTCTCCCTCAACTTGCAACCTGCAAAAAGGGATAGGATTAGAAAAGAAATCAGAGAAGGGGCAGAGAAGGGGCAGAGAAGGGACAGCAGCAACAGAACTAATTTCCTTCCAGATTTCCAGCTCCATTCATCCCCCCTACACCATTCTTGAGCCCCAAGAAAAACAGCACCTTCCTCAACCTTTCCTTCAACTTGCAACCTGCAAAAAAAGATAAGATTAGAGAAGAAATCAGAAAGGAAGATCCTATCTCTTACATTTAACCTAGACTTGCAGAGAACAAAAAGGAAAATTAGTAGGATAAGATAGAGGATCAACAGAAAATCAGTAGGTACAGGATGGAGCAGATTTTCCTCCAACCCTTACCATCACTTGATGTGCTACATTCATCACAAGATCAGCCTATAAATACCCCCCTCACCCCAACTAATTTCAGTTCCTTTCTTTCACTCACAACTCACTAAAAACACTAGAGAATAGAGAAGAAGCAGCAGAGGATAGAAGAAGAAGGAAGGAGTGTGGTGAGCTAGCAACAACAGCACTTCTAACTCTAAGTAAGTACCTAAAAGCCTCAAGTAAAATCAAGCATGATTTAAACTTAAACACTTGATCAAAGAATATGAAAAATTCAACTTCACTTCAGTTCACCAACATGCTAAAACTGAGTAATTACTTATTAGCATGATTCTGAAAACCAAAGCATGAGTTCAAGCATAATGCGAAACATAAAACGAGTTCAACTAATGTCACAATTTTAATGCTATCACTCATAACATGTAGTTGCTACAACATGTGTGTTTTTCATTCAACAAGAGTAAACCGAAAGCTATAGCAAGAAAATTTAAAGACATAAACCACCACAAATTTTTGTATTTCAAAACTGAAATCTGAAATCTAAGCTATGTAAATATATTTTGCTCTTAAGAGATACAGTAAATACTCATTCACATAAATCAAAGGAACCATCTACTGCAACACTAATCTAAATCAAATAAGCAAGATAACCAAAAATTTAAGAAAAGAGGGAAAGGGCAGGCTTAGCTTGGCTTGGGCAGACCACTTCTGGTCGGAACCCTCCGACTCCGATGACGGAGCTATCATCGAGAACGGAACTGCACAAATAATCGAACAAATACAAATTAATTGATAAATAAAAGGGGCAGAAAATATATGAAAAAAAAAGGGAGAAATAAAAGGGAATCGGACCCCTACCTTAGGCCGGACGGACGGCGGAGCTCCAGGCGGCGAGCCGAGGGCCGACGGCGAGGACAGCGGCGACGCCGCCTCTGTACTTTCCTCCAGCATGCACGTCGAGCAGGTACGGCCGAGCCACCGGCAAAGGAGAAGCCGACGACGTCCGGCAGAAAGAGAGAGAGAGGCTTCGGCCGTGAGGGAGAGAGACGGGGGTTTGTCGGGTCAATGACACAGAGGAAGGAAGGGGAAGAAGGAGAGGTTGACGCCGGCAAGAAGGACGCCGACGCCGGCAGCCCTCGACGCCGGCGAGTGGTGTTGCAGCAGAAAGAAGTCCGAGAGAAAGGAGGTTAGGGCTCAGTCAAGAAAAGAGGCGCAAATGAATGGGGGGTTAGGGTTTTCAGTATATATATGAATACGAACCGGGTCGGGTTCGGTGTCGGGTCGGGTCTCGGGCTAAACCCGTGGGTCTGAACCGGGTTAGTGGATTTGGGCCGAGTCCAGAACTTGGGCCGAGAATTTATTATTACTGGACCAATTCAATTCAATTAATCTACGGACTTTACTTGTCCGGATTTAATTCTATTAATCGAATGATCGATTAATTTTTGAAGGATTATATTCTCGTAAAATACTCACGAGATCAATTAGTTAATTAATTATAAGGACGACCCGATTATTAAAAATCGGATTCGCTTGAGATTAATAAAAATGATTAAGATTATTCAACTTATGAATTTAATTAATTAAGATTAATTAAGTATTAAGCTATGCTTAGCTTTAAAATATGTCCTGAAGATTTGCGTAATTTTCGGGAATTAATTCGACAAATAAATGGTCTCGAATCATGGAAGAAACGATTCTGAATAATAAAAGATTATTCTATTATGAAAGATTTAAAGGATTCAAATCAATCTGTTAACCCTAACAGATTTATAAGATAGGAAAATATACTAGACGATTATTTTCCTATAGTAAGTTTTATTATAAGAATGTAGATTCTTATTATACCTTTATGAATAGGCGCGACTCGACAAGGTTTTTGACGTTGTTCGCCTATCAAGACCGGGCATATTCTACGCTTCAAGAGGTGGGCTTTCTTATACAAATAAAGTTATAGCATGTTCAGATTGAAAATATTATTTTTCAAATATTGTCATGCCATAAATGTTTTGATTTTGTATGATACCTATCTGTGTTGGCTTTGCCAATTTATATAATCGAATTCGGGTCCTAGTAAGATAGCTATCTTACTTGGACTAGTGTACACAATGTGACCGTGTGTCATCTTCGGGTTGGCCGGTCTAGGTATCGTGAGAGTGGCCACTCTCTCGATACCATAGGAACAGATATGGTAGATTACTAAAGAACTTAGTCTGCAGACACTTTTAGATCACAAGAACTATTTTAGTAAGCATAGGCTCTTTTCAATAAAACTCCTATGTCTTACTGTTGAATGGCTTGACAATTATATATGTATGTTTTCGGCAATGTGCCCACTGAGTACTTTTGTACTCAGCCCTGCATATATTTCTAAATGTGTAGGTTGAACAAGATGGAATGGAGAGCCGGCTCAAGCTTTTGTCATCCTGAATCATATTAGCTTGTTAGATTAAGACTCTCGGTAATGTGTGTCTTCATACATGCATTCTGTAAGACTTCCGCTGTGAAATATCGATAGATTTTAGTTGAGTATTCGAGTTGTGTAAACATATCGGACACATGTCTTTCTTTTCCTTAAAGGCTCGACGCCAATTGATATAATAAATACTTCCCACGCTTGTTCGGGTGGTTTCTTGCACTTTAATTACATTCCCCTTTCTATTCCCGCTTCTTTAATCCCATCCCTAGTCACGGGTTCCCGGCTTCACTATCCTTAGTAAAGTCCGGTCGTGACAATTTTAATAGTTTTCTATAGCACAATATTGTTTATTTGTTTATTTTTTTTTTTTTCCGAGCAATTCCAACATTTGTAGCATGTTACTGCTGCTTTAAAATCAAATCATAATAATCATGTCATTAAATATTTAATTAGTTTTCTTTAGAACAATATCGAAAATCTTTTTCGAGCAATTCCAACATTTGTATGAAACTCAGATTATTTATATCTTAAAATAACTTATTTATCCATCCATATTTATAAATCCATCTGATAAAAAAAATAAAAATATGCTCAAAATATGGTAAATGATCGGTTGTCATCTAATATATTATTTCACCTGGTTATACTATATATAAACTAACAAGTTCCTAACTTGTTGGTCCGGTTTAGTTTTAAATATATGGACATACATTGTGTAATCAGACGATATTCTCTGAAATTACGCACGATAATTTTTATTTTATTTTTATTATATAAAACGTAAGTACTTGTAAATATTAAGTATCAATCATTTTTAGAGCAAAAAATTATGTAGTACTAAAATAAAGACAACAAATTAGTTCATAATATTGAAGAATATTATGTATAATGTGTAGTATATATATATGCTCATCTTCCTTCACTAAGTATTCTATTAATGCTAGCTTCATCAAACCAATTACAGAATTAAGATTTGTGTTGCTTCAGTCGGACCTAATTAACCCGTCGTCCTGTCAAATTGACAACGAGGCGTGATAGTGTGACCGGGCGTCGAAGGCGTGTGCGCGGGAGCTGAGCATGAGGCAAGCGTGTGTCACCGTTGAGTAAAGCTCGTGGTTGCACGGGCGGGTGTGATTCTCGTACCGCGACAAATGCGCTGCTAATTTCAAACGCTAAATTCCAAAAACAATTCCTAAGAATTCAACTTTTTCCAACTGACTTTGTCACATGATAATTGAGTCTTTAATGTTGCTTAGTTTTTTAGGTGAAATATGTCGACATTGTGTTGGAGGAACGAAGATTAAAATGGAAAGCACGATGGGTTTGCTACAGATTTAGATTGACTTGCTTATTATATTTATGGCAGAGAATTTATGGGTTTCAAAATTAAATATGGAGAATTTATTTATTGCTTTAAGATTCGAATAGAAATACTTAATAATATTACTTCTGAATATTTGCAGCTTTTTTGGTTATTAAATCGTTCTTATATACGAAATCTCCCTAATAGTGCGTGTTTAATTTATGAATTGGACCCAAAAAAAATATAAATTGAACTTTGCCAGAATGGAACAATTCTTCGGAATAATATAGAGGCACGATAATATTTTATTTTACGAAAGATTGACATAGCACGCCAATAATAAAAATGTGGCTGTGTGCGTTAAGCGATGAGCATTCGGGTTGTCCGGATCTAACTTGAATTGAATTTAAAAAATTAGAAATCCGAATTTTGTATTTTTTATAAAACAAAACTAAAGTAACATCTAACCTGAACCGAATCCGAACCGTATTTTACGGTTCGGGTTCAGTTCGGTTCTAAACTGAATTTATACAAATTTCAACCCGAACCAAACCAAAGGGATATAGAACCCGGACCAAGCCACCTAGTTATGTTTGGATCGGTTCGGGTTTTCGGGTCAAACCATATTTTGTTCAGTACCCTTAGTGTTCGTGTTGGATTAACAATAGAGGGTTAAGTGTTGTGGCTAAAGGTTTCGAATTCGAGTTCTCCATGATACAATCTTTAAATCAATACAGTGAGAACATTTCCTCCTATTTTGATTATGTGCTCTTTTATATTTTTGTAACAATATTTAAAACCATGTAATTCTTACACCACATAATTCGACACCACTATCTCATCTCATATACCACTCCGGTCCCCTATACTTGACTCATTTGTTTTTTGCTTTTTCGGCACACATTTCCACCGAGACGTAATACGGGTTTTACGATATAATTGTGTCGTAATATCCCGTAAAAGAAATAATATTTCAAAATTATATCGTAAAACCCGTAATACGTCTCGGTGGAAATGCGTGCCGAAAAAGCAAAAAACAAATGAGTCAAGTATAGGGGACCGGAGTGGAACCCTAGATATTTTTGCCAGCATCACGTTCATCTAGAATGTCTTAAAATTTACATTAGAGCGAACATGCATATGTAGGTGAAAATAATTTGCACATGTCTGAATCATCTGCCACTTAATTTCTCAACTTACAATAAATGGTTTTCTAAACCTTAAAACAATTTTGATTCCATATGAGATATATAGAAAATGACTCAAATAGAAAGCGACGGGGAATGGAATATGCTTGATGGAATAGTATGGTCACAATTC
The DNA here is from genome assembly GCA_029379335.1 of Thymus mandschuricus. Classification (NCBI taxonomy): domain Eukaryota; kingdom Viridiplantae; phylum Streptophyta; class Magnoliopsida; order Lamiales; family Lamiaceae; genus Thymus; species Thymus mandschuricus. The sequence goes on along the minus strand of CM057073.1, from coordinate 37,723,578 downwards.
ATATGTAGCAAAGAAATGATGAAATATGAGTATTAAATGACGGTGACCAAAATGTGTACTTGTTGTGGGGCAATGAGAGAGCAGAAACGTTGATGTTAAAGAAAAAGGTGAGGCGTGTAATGTGTATTCTCCGCATATGCTCCATCACTATTGCCCTTTCAATGAGTCTCGCACCTTTTCTTTATAGAGAGAGAAGTAAAACTTAACTCGAACTTGGGCTTTTTTAAATTCTTTTTTCTCATTTTGATTTGATTTTGTTTCTATGGTCTTGTCTACTCTTCACTAAAAATAAATACAATAATTTCTATATATATCTAGCATTAGTACTAGAATGAGATGAAGAGAATATTACTAATTTAATTTATGAAAAATAAAATTGTAAAACAAAAGGCATGATCGGTGCTGCTAGTTATTCATAAAAATATAACACTTCAAGCCAAGATACTAGTGCGACTATTTTTCAAGAAAGAATTAATTTCGAATATGAAATACATATTTTTTTTGGCGTCAACAATTAGTTTAAAATTCAATATTGTGAAATTCAAAATCGCATCGATGTCAATTTACTTTCAAGCCCTTTAGTTCAAAAGGCAAGTAGGAAAATACCCACTTTGATTTAGTGAAATAAAAATCTAGTCACTTGGATAAAAAAAGATAAACACTACCCACTTTTTAAGCAAAAATACATTAATACCCTTAATAAATTGTAAAACAAACAAATCCCTATCTAAACACACACATGACACAACATACATCAACACACACAACACACAAACACACACTCGCACACACAAACGCACACACACATACAGTACAAACGCTCTCTCTCCCCCTCTCTCTCACACATATCACAATAATTAATAAAAAATTTTAATATAAAAATTAATTTTTTTTAATAATCATACTCTAATTTTATATTTATTGATCCTAAAATAATTAATAAAAACAAAATTAAATATTAAAAATAAGTATAAACTCTAAACGGGATTAGAAAACCCTATAAAAATAATTATAAAAATAAACTAAATTAATATGATTAAAATCGTTAAAAATATAATTAAAACATAATTTTCTTTTTTTAGTTAGAATTTTTGAATTCACGAATTTGATTCGTGAATTTGTGATTTCAGACATTAGTGTGAGTGAATTCACGAATTGAATTTGAGAATTCATGAATTCAAGTATTTTTTTGAGTGAATTCACGACCTCAAATTTCTGAATTCGTGATTTCAGGCATTTTTTTTAGTGAATTCACGACCAGATTTTATGTGAGTGAATTCACGACCTCAACGTAAAATTCGTGAATTCGGAAATTTATGTGAGTGAATTCACGACCTCAAATTCGTGAATTGGGAAAAGGCGGGGGTATTATGGTAATAGTGAGTATTTTTTAAATCTTTTTTATCTAAATGGCTATTATTTATCTTCACTATCCCCAAGTGGGTAATTTTACCCATTTCCCGTAGCATGTATTAGTTGATATTTAATTGTTTATCTATGCTCTTCGGAATATATTTTTATTAATATTCTTTTGAATAATATATATTTTACTACTACTATTAATCGCCTCGACCAATTTAATATCTTGCCTTCATAATAAGTGGAGTAAGTGAAAACATACACTGATACACCCACTATCATAAATAAAACAATCATATACTATCAAATTGAAAATTTATGACGCAACTCAATTAAAATTCAACTTAGTCATCCCCTTTGCTGAATATATATTATACCATGCTCCGATTCTGTCGAGTAATCTCTTTTTCTTTAATTTATATAAATTTAAAATAATAGAAAGATAACTTATTCGATAGAATCGAGGGACTACTAATGTTCATAGCGGTCGATAAATTTAGGGAGAAAAAATTCACTACTTTCAATGAATCCAAGAACCATAAGAATTGGAATTTGGCATTTCTTTTCATCGTTTTCGTTTTCTATTATTTTAGGAGAAGCTTTACATTCCCATTCGTTATATATCTAATACTGCGAAATATTTAATCACTAAGCTTCTACTCTCATAAAACCACTTGTTTTGAGCAAAATTGAAATTAAAAATGAAAGCGATTCTCTTTAGGTTCCTTTCATATTATGAATTATTCCTGTCAAGCACATAGACAACATATACATATATATTCAATATATATATATATATATATTCGAAGAGTTTGATTCATATAGAAATAAGTATTAACGTGAAAATTAAGAATATATTGGAATCATTAATTTTAGTTTGATCTATGACTATAATTAATTAAGCATAGTTTGGAGGGCTCCGACTGCATCAACATGAAATATGATATGATGTAGATGGGTGTGACATTCTTCAGCTATTTGAATGATATGATTTGTGAGATCATGTTGTCTATAGCTTCGATGAAGTCTCCCATGGTGGAATCTGACGGGTTTACGCTGCACGCCCAGGCCACTGGTATTTATTGATTTATTAAACTAAACGACGCCACTTTGATAATTACGTGTCACATCATTGTCAAATCAGCCCAGTTCAGCATGTCACCTTAAATGACAACTAGAATTCAATTTGACGGAATTTAGTTTCATAAGGGAAATGCACCGCTTTGAAAGTTCGTAGTTTTCGTAACGAAGTTGAAAATTAAAGTAAAAAAAAAAAAAAATGAAGAAAAGAAATCATTTAAAGTTTCGTATATTTAAATGACATTAATTCATTATAGAGATAATAGTTAAAAATACCCATTTTTATAAAAACTAGTACTTGTATACCCACATTATAAGAAGTATAACTTCTATACCCATTTTGCCATGAAATGTCAAAAATACCCTCCCACTTTTATAATAAAACAAAAATGTTATACAAAAAAACAGACAAAGGATTTATGTCGTGGGCCCCACCCGACATAAATCCAAAATTGAATATTCTCTAACTACCCCACCCTCCCCTATCTCTCTCCCTCCCCCTCTCTCTCTCTTTCACGATTTCTCAAAAAAAATTGACGTGTAAAATCTGAAATTTAACCCCTCCTCTCGCCAGAATATTTTTTACCGTCGCCGTCTCCGATGACAAACCAAGACGAAGCCGGGCCCTCCAATCGAGCCCCTCAACGCCGACGGGGCGGCTCCCGTCTTCGGCCGCAGCAGGCGGCGGAGCAGCCGGAGAACCAACCCCATGTACACCCCGATCCCCCTCCGCCAGTAAGTCCGATTCGTTCGATTTAATTACTGAATATATGCATGAAGCATGTTATAGTTTCGAGTCAATGCCAATAAACATGAAGCATGTGTGGTTTAATTCGTAATATTTTTTTTTCTGGAATTTTAAAATCGAGTTCATATATACACGATCAAATCGAATACTAAATCGTGTATTACATGATTGAATATAGAGTTCAATCGTGTAAAGTCAAAATTGTTGACTTTTGAAATTGTTGACTTTACACGATTGAATTCAATTTTGACTTTTGATCGTGTGTATTACGACTAAATTGTGTAATTTATCGTGTATTTTGACTTTAATTGTTTGAAATTGAATTTTGACCTTGCCTACACACGATTAATTTCTTAATTTAGGGGTGAATTACACGAATGAAATTCCAATTTTTTCGTGTAAAGTCAAATATTTTGACTTTACAGTCAAAATTGTTGACCTTACACGACTAAAATGGAGTTTCAATCGTGTAGTACACGACTGAAAAGCACATTCAGTCGTGTAATCGGCCGAACCTAATGCATGAAAATTTCATTTTTTTTTTGATTCGTTTTGTTTCTTCTCGATTTGCAGTCTAGGTTTCAATGGATGAGGGGCCGTATGCAAGGGTTTAGAGGGCAAATAAACCTCTACATACGGGACAACGTGATCGAGTCGATCCCGTTCGTGTTGCGTCGCGTAGGCGGCGAACGCTTGCTCGACAGATTTAGGGCAGGCCCGTTCGATACCTCCTCGAAATTCGGAGGAGTGGAAGTGCGAACAACACCCTCCACGAGCTTCTAGCCCGAGAGCTCGAGGATGACTCGATTCCCGAGTTGGAGAGGTGGTTCCACGTCGGTGGTCGGGACATACGCTTCCGTGCCCAAGAGTACGCCATTGTGACGGGGACCCTAATGGCCGGCACGACCCTCCCACAAGGAGCCTCCTCCACACGAAGTACGGGGGCAAATCCCCTACGATAAATCAGTTGAAGAAGGACTTCAACGACGACAACACTATACTGGGCACGGAGGACCAGTATCTGAGGGCGGCCAACCTGCTCATGTACTATCTCATGTTGGCCGGCCACGACAACCCGACGATCCAGGACTGGGCATGGTACCTAGTGGAGTTCGAGGATGAGTGGAATTCATTTCCATGGGGAGCGTGGTCGTTCCAGATTCTCCACTACCAGCTCAGTGTGATGAAGAAGGACCCCGGCCTCATAACGAACTTGTGGGGTGCCTATCACTTGTACGGGCCGGTCTGGGCCTGAACATTTGGGCGTACGAGGCGATCCCCCGCATGGGGCAAGCATGCGGTTGACGGGATCGTCCGACACTGTCCCCCCGCCTCAGGAGATGGGCCACGTCCACGTCTTCGTGCGACTTCAGACATTTCCTCGACGATCCTCAGGTAATTGATTTAGTATTTTTTTGTCTTGTTTAATTTATTTCACGTTAAAATTCTGTAAATTTGAATCAAAAGTCAACCTTATTTTACAATTTGGTTGTGTAAGTCAACAATTTTGAATTTAAAAGTCAAAATCGTGACTTACACGACAAAATTCGATTTCGATCGTGTATATCACGTACAAAATTACAATTATGTCGTGTAAGTCAACGATTTTGACTTTACTTACACGACAAAATTGTTGACTCTACACGACCAAATTGTAATCTTGGACGTGAAACACACGATCGAAATCCAATTTTGTCGTGTAAGTAAAGTCAAAATCGTTGACTTACACGACATAATTGTAATTTTGTACGTGATATACACGATCGAAATCGAATTTTGTCGTGTAAGTCAACAATTTTGACTGCGAAAGTCAAAATTGTTGACTTTACACGACTGAAATTGAATTCCAATCGTGTACTACACGGCTGAAATACAATTTCAGTCGTGCAGTTGGCCGAGGGTTTAGGGTGAAATTTAAAAAAAAAATAAAAATTGATTCCTAACACCTCTTGTTTTATTTTTCGTTGTAGCTCGAGGTTCATACGACACTGGAGGCGGATGAGCACGATGTTCTCGAGTATGCAGTCCATTCTCTCGACAACATCGAGCCGATTGGCGTGGCCTTTGTTCCCTTCAAGCGCCACGAACAAAAAGGGTGTCGAAGGCGAAGCGCGAGATGGCGAGGGCCGTGGAGAAGCTCAAGTGTAGGGACGCTTCTCAGGCAGTGGCCCCTCGTCGTCGTGCTCCCCGAGCTAACCGAGCTCACTCCGACGGCGGGGTGGAGATGCCGAGGCCGAGGGTTGAGAGGAGGCCTGAATCATGGGCCTCGAAGAGGCCTCGGAGTGAGCAAGCTGACCCCCGGCCCTCCAGATTGATCTGCTGCGCACACTGAGATCCGTGCGAGCGCGGTCCCCTCGGTGACGACTTCTTGGACCGATTCGGGGACCGTCTGGTGTCCCGATGGGAGCAGGATCGCTCAGGGACCGGATTTCTGGTTCACCTTGCTAGAGCTATTGCCGGGGAGCTGAAGAAGTTCGTATTGAAGAGTCCGAGCCGGAGCCGTTCTTCCTCAGGGGGCGAGGGACAGTCCCGTGTCGGTGAGCAGTCATTTGCGGGGCTCAGGGATGTCCGGGTCAGTGAGCACTCGCTTGGGGGGCTCAGGGATGTCCCGATCGAGACGGGTGATGATTATCACACCGTACACCGTGCCGAGCGTCAGAGACGGTCGGACGAACGGCACTCCGTGAGCCGCGCCTCCGGTGCTCACGTCTCAGACCGTCATGAGGGTTCGAGACATTCTGAAGAGGCTCCGAGGCGCTCCCACCAGCCTATCGGCGAACTTGAACCCTCCCGAGGCTCCCATCACTCTCGGTTGAGTGACTTTGTTGACGAGATAGAGCAGATGCAGCCGAGTTCAGATGAGGAAGCCACTCGTGCCTCGACGAGGGAGACACGCCCCTCAAAATCTCTACTATCTCCATACGTCGTAGAGCGTCCCAAAAAGCGATCCTCTCCGTATCAGAGGTTTAGGGATTCGGGAGTCCCCCACGTCATTATGAGCCAGACCGGGTTCTACCTTACACAGGAGATCTTCTCCACGCTTGAGGACACGACGCAGTGCCTCACTGCCCAGGTAATTTTATTACATGTTTCGTTTTGTTACTTTTTCGGTTGATTTTGTTCTAATTAGGGTACTGGTAAGATTATTTTGAAATGAATGCAGGAGATAGACCTGTACACGGTCTACTGGCAAGCTAGACTCCAACAAGGGTACCGTCTCAACGAAGGTGTTAACCCTGTTCACCACATAATTTTGCCCCTTACTTTTTACGTAAGTTCGTTTTCTCATCTTCCGTTTTCATTTGTTTCAATTTCCGTATTCATTTGTTTCAATTTCAATTTGATAAAAAACCTAATAAAAACACTGTTTCAATTTCAAATAAATAAAGACACAACTCCGAGCCGAGTATGCGAAATTTCACAGCCCAATAGACGAGACAATGGGGTTGGCAAACGAGAAGTTGAAGTACACGCTCTGGGAGATCCCCTTCGATTTCGTGAGGGGCTGGGAGGGGCATAACACGTACTGCCCGTGGATCACCGGCCAATATGTAAGTTTAATACCCTCTTTTGATTATATCGAATTTAATTCTTATTATTGCTAAATCGTGTTTTTTTTTTTTTAGTTTGTTGTCGTTTGCCATGTCTCCTCCGACCATTGGATCGTGTGCCGGGTGAACGTTCCTTGTTGGACAATCGAGGTGTACGATTCATTCTATTGGAAGTACGAGGGAAACAAAAACCCTCCACTCAAGCAACAACGGATCGTCCAATGCTTGCCGTTGTCCCGCCTCTTCTCACGGCTCTTGGAGTACAATCCCGAATACTTCACGCGAATCAACCCAAAATTGCGCAACTTCAAGACGCAATTCATGGCAATCGAGTTCGCCCCTCCGGAGTTTCAATTCGTCCAAAAAGATGACGTGAGTTGTGGCATGTACGCGTGCATGTATTTGGACATGCTCCATGGGAACCATAGGGCGTACAAAGGCGACGAGAAACAGGTCGTGACGACCTTTCGAAGGAAGATGGCATCGAGAATTTTTATGACTTCGAGGGGATGGAAGCAATGGTGACAATTTGTATTTTTTTTTTTTTTTTTGAATATTGAATGATTTTGAATTCTTATTTAGATTTGTAAATTGTTGAATTCAAATGATGTTTCTTGTTATTTAGATTTGTTTGAATTTGATTTTGTTCGAATGATGTTGATTTTGGTCATTACAAGTGAAGAATTGAAAAATGTCAAATGGGGGAAAAATTGTTTTTTTTTGCCATTTTTTCTCGAACCCTTCGGCTGGGTACACGGTTGAATGAGCAATTGAGCAATTCAACCGTGTACCCAAGAACCCTAACCGTGTACCCTAAGCCGTGTACATAAGAACCCTTTTTTTTTTTTTTTTTCAATTCGTGGGGCTTATTTGAGTTGGAACCACTGTTACTTTCATACATTGTGCAATCTTATGATTCGAGCACGTTACGTGAATTACACGTTTGTAAGAACATTACGTTCGTAAGTTAGTTCTAGATCAAACTTAACCTTAGTAGTTAGACTATATAAGTGACACTCACTCTATACTTCATAATTACATAAGATATCCTTCGTTTTGGCCTAATTTTGGCTTAATTATGACATAACTTACGTTATTACACGTTTAGAAAACTTAATAGACTCGAGATACACGAGAAAATCAAATGAAACACGAGAATTTTTGGAATTTTGGCTTAGTTTTGACTTTTTAGGCTTAATTTTGACTTCTCACGGAAAGGGTACACGCTATTTTTCAATTGAAATCGTGTAGAGTCAACAATCGTGTAGAGGGCATTGACTTTTTTTTTTAATTTTGACTTTGTTGACCTTACACGGTTAATTTGTATTTTTTACCGTGTGTACACGGTTGAAAACAACATTCAATCGTGTAAAAGTCAATTTCAATTTTGACTTTTTTTTTTGACTTTACACGATTAATAGTGTAATTTAACCGTGTACACACGTTAAAATCAACAATAATGTCGTGTAGTTGGCCGAAGGTTTCGATTTTTTTAACACAAAAACATCAAATTTTCACCAAATGATCAACTCAAACACAATCTAATATGTTTACATCCAATAACATTCTTAAACATTCATAAACGTTCATTAACATCCAAAAATGTCAATTTGGTTAAAATAAAAATAAAAATATAATTAAGCATCGGTATCGTACGGACATCGGGGCCTAGTATGCTCCTCGCTCTTGCAAATGCTACATTTTTTCTTACCTCTTGGACGTCGAGGGGGAGCATTTAGATCAACTCCGGAAATGGGAAGTGAGGCTTGGCAACTCCGTCGCTTGTGCCCGTATTGTCCGCATCTTGAACACCTTTGCCGGTTCGTTGAGGATTCTCCTTCAACGGCCGATCGAGCTCTTGCCATCGGTGGTCGTCCGGCTTGCCTAGGTACAAGAGGGGGTAGCACCCTCCATCGTGAAATGATTCGGGAACACTCCACGTCTCGGGATGAGGAACCGGTTGAATCCGAGGAGAATACGTAGCAACTAACGTGGATTGCCTGAAATAATGGCTCACGTAGTCAGTTGCCCGCCCACCGGAGTGCCTGTAACAACATACAAAAACGTTTAGAAATCCGATTGAAATACGACAAGCATGAAACTAAAATAAAACGAGAACTAGTCGTACCTTATCGCCGCACAAGCGTGTCGACAAGAGATGTCGTCTAACTCAAACTCACGGCATTCGCAAGTTGAGTTTTGGAGATCGACGAGGTAAGTCTGCTTTTCACCTTCGACTTTCCAAAGGGTGGGCGTAGGCGTTCCTCTGACGGTGTAATATCCCGACTCCTAATTAGCTTAATTAATTAAGATTAGATTATCTTAATTATTTTGCTTAAGCTATTACGATAAGAATTACGAAGAAGTGAATAGGGATTTTATTTAAATCCCGAAATTTGTAGGAATTTAATAAATTCCTATACGATTATTTTTCGATTTATTATCGAAAATATATGATGATGAGATGTGATGAATAGACGAATGATAAGAAATTAGTCGAAGGATTCAAGATTTTATTTAAATCTTGATCGAGTTAAGAAAATCTCATATTTTCCTATTGAAAGTTTAATATTTCGTTTTCGATATTTCGAAACGAAGGAAAGAAAATGTCGACTATTATTAGAATAAATAGTAAGACATTATGAGAAAAAGGAATATTTCTATTAAAAGTGGATTTTTAGAAATATCGGTACCCGTTTAATATTTCGGGCGGAACAAAATAAAAAGAGGAACTAAATTGTAGCTATACTTATAAATATAAGGAATAATAGTGGTGAGTTTTAAGTGATGTGGCCTAATTCAAATGGTACACATGTATGTACATGTGTAAGTTTATAAACTATGGAGATTTAAATTTGAAGATATGATGTACATTATGTTTAGATGTTAAAGCATGATGACTTGATGATATGAAGAATATTATGTTTATGATAAAGGATTATTTTTACGAAAATGATAACTTGCCTATCTTGCTTGATCGTCTACATTTTGATGATAGACGAATTCGGGCCTTGTGAAGAACAAGGCCGTGTACACTGAAGAGACCGTGAGTCGTCTGTGTGTCGACCGGTCGTATGTCGTGGAGGAGGCCTACTCCCGACATATTTATAAGAAATGAGACCGTGAGTCGTCTGTGTGTCGACTGGTCAAATGTTGATAGACGAATTCGGGTCACGTATAAGAACGTGATCGTGTACACTGAAGAGACTGTGAGTCGACTGCGTGTTGACCGGTCGGTATGTCGTAAGGAGGCCTACTTTCGACATATTCAAAAGAAGTTGTAGATGAGTCAAGCAAGATAAAATGTTGGCCAACACTTATGATTATGTTTTGAAGAAGTTTTAAGTACATGTTAAGTTATAAAGATTATTTTTGAGTTATGAAATTTATACAAGTTTTCAAATGTTTTCGGCACGTGTCCACTGAGTGCAATTATTTGTACTCAGCCCTGCATGTTTTTCTTTAAAATGTGCAGGTTATAGCTGGAATGAAGATGGAGCGTGCTGAGCAAGACTTTGTTGTTCGAATTTTATTTTAATATTATGTATTGAGGTTAGAAATTCAAGTTCTCGGATTTCATGTCTTCATACATGTTATCCTTATGACGATCCTTTCCGCTGTGCCATTCTAAAAATGATTAATGATGATTAAGTATTGAATTTGAAGAAGTTTATGATAAACATTCATTTGACCCCCTGATTGTGTTAAAATCACTTCACTACATTGTCTCAAATTTTATTGAATTAATCATCAATTCATTTTTCTTCTTTGTTATAAGAAAATTTTGGATGTAATTTGAGGCGCGTTTCGGTTTGAATATCGAAATTAACTAAGTGTTTATTTAAGTTCATTCGTTGTTTGTCCCTAAGTCACATTAGTCGGCGTAATTCCCTTTATAATTAAGCCGGGCTGTGACAGAGTGGTATCAGAGCCAGGCGTTTGCTCTGAACTTGATTTTCTTTCGAGTCTAGTCTAAATTGTTCTTAGACTAGTTAAGTCGAACAACAAAAGCTCGGCACTCCATCTCATTCAGCTATATCAGGTATGTTCTCTAAATATTTACATTGATGCTTGAGATTGAAATTGAAGTATATGATATGCTTTATACGATGAGAATGAAAGAATATGTGAAATATTGATGTGAGAATAGAAGAATGTTTGAATAATTGATGTGAAGGTGAAGACATGATCATTTTTATGATTAGTGCCCGAAAGTTAGATGCTTAGATGATGATTGAGGTACTTTTTATCCCACACTTATGTGACTCTACGTAGCGACGATTAGAGTGCGATTCGTATCTCTACTTGAGGAGATATGCCGATTCGACGAAGGAATAGATGGACCTAAGCCCCGATAGATAGTTGAAGAGTTTCTAACGTTATTGTACGAGCTATCGAGACTAGTGAGATGAAATATTCGAGTAAAATAAACTCTCCTCTCATTTCCTTGGTAAATAACCTTCCTTGGATCTTGAAAGTTTGTTTGAATTCAAACTATGAAAAAGAAATCTTTGATTTGAAGTTTCAAATTCATTCAAGTTCAATACATTCGAAGCTTATGTCCTCAACCCTTGAAATCCATGTTTATAAGAATACACTAGATACGTTCTATGTGAAGAATTGTTGGAAACTCTTTTGTTTTCCACCATGATCGAACCCTTCCGATCTTCTATGAGTATGAAATGAATCTATAATCCTTATTTTGAAGCAATTATCCCATGTTTATATCTTGAGAACCGATTTTATGCCCTTGTTTATAACCAAGGTATATTTCTCAGAAAAACATATGCAAATCAGTCCACTTCCGGCACATTTCTGAGAAAATTCAATAATGCTCTTGAATTCGTTCTTTTTCTATAAGATACTATGCCTCAATACCTTTCCATACATATCTTGATCTTTCAATTTGGAGCTCATATGAATTTTTGGTGAATTTTTGAAGTTTGCTTGTCCAGATTTCTATTTTTGCCGAAAGTATTTTGCCCAAACTTTCGCATCATTGATTCTGGACATTTTTCTTGGCCAAAATGAGCTCCAACCTATTGGAAATGATACCCTGATGAAATACCTTTCTAAAGATGTCTTTTAATGCCCATTTGGTTGAGTATTCAACTAGATATCTTAATTCAAAGTTGAACTATCGAATCTGTCCATTCCTTGAATATTCATTGATTAGCCTTATGGACATTCGATTTTGATTCGATTTACTTGTCGTAAAAATTTGAGCCATATATCATTGGAAATATATTTCCTCTATTTTAATGACCATATTTTTGGATTCCAATTTGGACTTTCGATGAATAAGATATGAATTTTCTTCCACAAGTGCGCATTTTGCACTTCGTATTAGACCAAACTCCAAAGAAGTTTTATTCTGTAATGATTGGCATATCTTGAAAATTCATGCCATGCACCATTAAAAAGATATCTTTCTTGGTTTTCCATTCATATTTTTGGATTTCCTTTTGAATCCAAATTGAGGGAGTTAGGAATTTATCAAAGTAGGATCGATAGGAAATGATGAGTACAAAGGAATAAAAAATGAAGAACGTTAAAAGTAGGGGTGTAATGACCACTATTTAGATAGTGATTGTGACCCTAAAATTTTAGTAGCGATTGTGATACGAGGTAGCACCACGACATCGATAACGATCATAATCTCGTACCGTGGCGTCGGCAACGATCGCGACCCAGTATGTTGAGGAAGATAAAAGAAGATGATGTTATAAGTGTTAGAATAAGTATTTAATAAGAATCTAAGTTCATGAACTTCGAAGATGAAGAATGTATACTTAAGAGACGAGAGGAGAGATCGAGTAGAAGGAAAGAAAATTGAAAGAGAATAAATATTAGATGTAAATCCGACGATTGCCAGAATGGCTACTATTAGCTGAAGTAATTGCGTCTCGATAGATTATGTATTCGCTCTAAGTTTGAACGGATTATTTTTTTTAGAACTCAATTAAGTTTATTCGCACTCGTCTCACATGTTTTAACTGAATGTGAACGTAGAGGATATTACGATAACGACGTGATGAAAGTTTGATGGAAGCAATAAAGCGAGATACAGCTCTATATGAACGAGTTCGAGATTAAAGTTTAGCGCAGAATTTCGTATACGAATAGAAGATCAAATAAAGATAAGACTCGAAGAATTATCGAGCGCTATTACGTATAGTTATTAATGAACTTTATATGGAATAAAATGTTGATCATTACTCAATGGTCAACAATTGAAGACGAGTCGATAAGGAAGCTTAAGAATTTCCTAAAAGTATTCGAGTTAATTCAATCGCTTGATTTCGAATATTTTATAGCTACGAATTAACTCGATCGTTTTAGTAAGAGATTTATGTAAATGAGACGATATGAGATCTCAAAAGTGGAATAAGAAGGACTCAAGATGCCTTACAAGGCGAGCAAATTTCGAGGACGAAATTTATTTAAGGGGGGAGGATTGTAATATCCCGACTCCTAATTAGCTTAATTAATTAAGATTAGATTATCTTAATTATTTTGCTTAAGCTATTACGATAAGAATTACGAAGAAGTGAATAGGGATTTTATTTAAATCCCGAAATTTGTAGGAATTTAATAAATTCCTATACGATTATTTTTCGATTTATTATCGAAAATATATGATGATGAGATGTGATGAATAGACGAATGATAAGAAATTAGTCGAAGGATTCAAGATTTTATTTAAATCTTGATCGAGTTAGGAAAATCTCATATTTTCCTATTGAAAGTTTAATATTTCGTTTTCGATATTTCGAAACGAAGGAAAGAAAATGTCGACTATTATTAGAATAAATAGTAAGACATTATGAGAAAAAGGAATATTTCTATTAAAAGTGGATTTTTAGAAATATCGGTACCCGTTTAATATTTCGGGCGGAACAAAATAAAAAGAGGAACTAAATTGTAGCTATACTTATAAATATAAGGAATAATAGTGGTGAGTTTTAAGTGATGTGGCCTAATTCAAATGGTACACATGTATGTACATGTGTAAGTTTATAAACTATGGAGATTTAAATTTGAAGATATGATGTACATTATGTTTAGATGTTAAAGCATGATGACTTGATGATATGAAGAATATTATGTTTATGATAAAGGATTATTTTTACGAAAATGATAACTTGCCTATCTTGCTTGATCGTCTACATTTTGATGATAGACGAATTCGGGCCTTGTGAAGAACAAGGCCGTGTACACTGAAGAGACCGTGAGTCGTCTGTGTGTCGACCGGTCGTATGTCGTGGAGGAGGCCTACTCCCGACATATTTATAAGAAATGAGACCGTGAGTCGTCTGTGTGTCGACTGGTCAAATGTTGATAGACGAATTCGGGTCACGTATAAGAACGTGATCGTGTACACTGAAGAGACTGTGAGTCGACTGCGTGTTGACCGGTCGGTATGTCGTAAGGAGGCCTACTTTCGACATATTCAAAAGAAGTTGTAGATGAGTCAAGCAAGATAAAATGTTGGCCAACACTTATGATTATGTTTTGAAGAAGTTTTAAGTACATGTTAAGTTATAAAGATTATTTTTGAGTTATGAAATTTATACAAGTTTTCAAATGTTTTCGGCACGTGTCCACTGAGTGCAATTATTTGTACTCAGCCCTGCATGTTTTTCTTTAAAATGTGCAGGTTATAGCTGGAATGAAGATGGAGCGTGCTGAGCAAGACTTTGTTGTTCGAATTTTATTTTAATATTATGTATTGAGGTTAGAAATTCAAGTTCTCGGATTTCATGTCTTCATACATGTTATCCTTATGACGATCCTTTCCGCTGTGCCATTCTAAAAATGATTAATGATGATTAAGTATTGAATTTGAAGAAGTTTATGATAAACATTCATTTGACCCCCTGATTGTGTTAAAATCACTTCACTACATTGTCTCAAATTTTATTGAATTAATCATCAATTCATTTTTCTTCTTTGTTATAAGAAAATTTTGGATGTAATTTGAGGCGCGTTTCGGTTTGAATATCGAAATTAACTAAGTGTTTATTTAAGTTCATTCGTTGTTTGTCCCTAAGTCACATTAGTCGGCGTAATTCCCTTTATAATTAAGCCGGGCTGTGACAGAGTGGTATCAGAGCCAGGCGTTTGCTCTGAACTTGATTTTCTTTCGAGTCTAGTCTAAATTGTTCTTAGACTAGTTAAGTCGAACAACAAAAGCTCGGCACTCCATCTCATTCAGCTATATCAGGTATGTTCTCTAAATATTTACATTGATGCTTGAGATTGAAATTGAAGTATATGATATGCTTTATACGATGAGAATGAAAGAATATGTGAAATATTGATGTGAGAATAGAAGAATGTTTGAATAATTGATGTGAAGGTGAAGACATGATCATTTTTATGATTAGTGCCCGAAAGTTAGATGCTTAGATGATGATTGAGGTACTTTTTATCCCACACTTATGTGACTCTACGTAGCGACGATTAGAGTGCGATTCGTATCTCTACTTGAGGAGATATGCCGATTCGACGAAGGAATAGATGGACCTAAGCCCCGATAGATAGTTGAAGAGTTTCTAACGTTATTGTACGAGCTATCGAGACTAGTGAGATGAAATATTCGAGTAAAATAAACTCTCCTCTCATTTCCTTGGTAAATAACCTTCCTTGGATCTTGAAAGTTTGTTTGAATTCAAACTATGAAAAAGAAATCTTTGATTTGAAGTTTCAAATTCATTCAAGTTCAATACATTCGAAGCTTATGTCCTCAACCCTTGAAATCCATGTTTATAAGAACACACTAGATACGTTCTATGTGAAGAATTGTTGGAAACTCTTTTGTTTTCCACCATGATCGAACCCTTCCGATCTTCTATGAGTATGAAATGAATCTATAATCCTTATTTTGAAGCAATTATCCCATGTTTATATCTTGAGAACCGAGTTTATGCCCTTGTTTATAACCAAGGTATATTTCTCAGAAAAACATATGCAAATCAGTCCACTTCCGGCACATTTCTGAGAAAATTCAATAATGCTCTTGAATTCGTTCTTTTTCTATAAGATACTATGCCTCAATACCTTTCCATACATATCTTGATCTTTCAATTTGGAGCTCATATGAATTTTTGGTGAATTTTTGAAGTTTGCTTGTCCAGATTTCTATTTTTGCCGAAAGTATTTTGCCCAAACTTTCGCATCATTGATTCTGGACATTTTTCTTGGCCAAAATGAGCTCCAACCTATTGGAAATGATACCCTGATGAAATACCTTTCTAAAGATGTCTTTTAATGCCCATTTGGTTGAGTATTCAACTAGATATCTTAATTCAAAGTTGAACTATCGAATCTGTCCATTCCTTGAATATTCATTGATTAGCCTTATGGACATTCGATTTTGATTCGATTTACTTGTCGTAAAAATTTGAGCCATATATCATTGGAAATATATTTCCTCTATTTTAATGACCATATTTTTGGATTCCAATTTGGACTTTCGATGAATAAGATATGAATTTTCTTCCACAAGTGCGCATTTTGCACTTCGTATTAGACCAAACTCCAAAGAAGTTTTATTCTGTAATGATTGGCATATCTTGAAAATTCATGCCATGCACCATTAAAAAGATATCTTTCTTGGTTTTCCATTCATATTTTTGGATTTCCTTTTGAATCCAAATTGAGGGAGTTAGGAATTTATCAAAGTAGGATCGATAGGAAATGATGAGTACAAAGGAATAAAAAATGAAGAACGTTAAAAGTAGGGGTGTAATGACCACTATTTAGATAGTGATTGTGACCCTAAAATTTTAGTAGCGATTGTGATACGAGGTAGCACCACGACATCGATAACGATCATAATCTCGTACCGTGGCGTCGGCAACGATCGCGACCCAGTATGTTGAGGAAGATAAAAGAAGATGATGTTATAAGTGTTAGAATAAGTATTTAATAAGAATCTAAGTTCATGAACTTCGAAGATGAAGAATGTATACTTAAGAGACGAGAGGAGAGATCGAGTAGAAGGAAAGAAAATTGAAAGAGAATAAATATTAGATGTAAATCCGACGATTGCCAGAATGGCTACTATTAGCTGAAGTAATTGCGTCTCGATAGATTATGTATTCGCTCTAAGTTTGAACGGATTATTTTTTTTAGAACTCAATTAAGTTTATTCGCACTCGTCTCACATGTTTTAACTGAATGTGAACGTAGAGGATATTACGATAACGACGTGATGAAAGTTTGATGGAAGCAATAAAGCGAGATACAGCTCTATATGAACGAGTTCGAGATTAAAGTTTAGCGCAGAATTTCGTATACGAATAGAAGATCAAATAAAGATAAGACTCGAAGAATTATCGAGCGCTATTACGTATAGTTATTAATGAACTTTATATGGAATAAAATGTTGATCATTACTCAATGGTCAACAATTGAAGACGAGTCGATAAGGAAGCTTAAGAATTTCCTAAAAGTATTCGAGTTAATTCAATCGCTTGATTTCGAATATTTTATAGCTACGAATTAACTCGATCGTTTTAGTAAGAGATTTATGTAAATGAGACGATATGAGATCTCAAAAGCGGAATAAGAAGGACTCAAGATGCCTTACAAGGCGAGCAAATTTCGAGGACGAAATTTATTTAAGGGGGGAGGATTGTAATATCCCGACTCCTAATTAGCTTAATTAATTAAGATTAGATTATCTTAATTATTTTGCTTAAGCTATTACGATAAGAATTACGAAGAAGTGAATAGGGATTTTATTTAAATCCCGAAATTTGTAGGAATTTAATAAATTCCTATACGATTATTTTTCGATTTATTATCGAAAATATATGATGATGAGATGTGATGAATAGACGAATGATAAGAAATTAGTCGAAGGATTCAAGATTTTATTTAAATCTTGATCGAGTTAGGAAAATCTCATATTTTCCTATTGAAAGTTTAATATTTCGTTTTCGATATTTCGAAACGAAGGAAAGAAAATGTCGACTATTATTAGAATAAATAGTAAGACATTATGAGAAAAAGGAATATTTCTATTAAAAGTGGATTTTTAGAAATATCGGTACCCGTTTAATATTTCGGGCGGAACAAAATAAAAAGAGGAACTAAATTGTAGCTATACTTATAAATATAAGGAATAATAGTGGTGAGTTTTAAGTGATGTGGCCTAATTCAAATGGTACACATGTATGTACATGTGTAAGTTTATAAACTATGGAGATTTAAATTTGAAGATATGATGTACATTATGTTTAGATGTTAAAGCATGATGACTTGATGATATGAAGAATATTATGTTTATGATAAAGGATTATTTTTACGAAAATGATAACTTGCCTATCTTGCTTGATCGTCTACATTTTGATGATAGACGAATTCGGGCCTTGTGAAGAACAAGGCCGTGTACACTGAAGAGACCGTGAGTCGTCTGTGTGTCGACCGGTCGTATGTCGTGGAGGAGGCCTACTCCCGACATATTTATAAGAAATGAGACCGTGAGTCGTCTGTGTGTCGACTGGTCAAATGTTGATAGACGAATTCGGGTCACGTATAAGAACGTGATCGTGTACACTGAAGAGACTGTGAGTCGACTGCGTGTTGACCGGTCGGTATGTCGTAAGGAGGCCTACTTTCGACATATTCAAAAGAAGTTGTAGATGAGTCAAGCAAGATAAAATGTTGGCCAACACTTATGATTATGTTTTGAAGAAGTTTTAAGTACATGTTAAGTTATAAAGATTATTTTTGAGTTATGAAATTTATACAAGTTTTCAAATGTTTTCGGCACGTGTCCACTGAGTGCAATTATTTGTACTCAGCCCTGCATGTTTTTCTTTAAAATGTGCAGGTTATAGCTGGAATGAAGATGGAGCGTGCTGAGCAAGACTTTGTTGTTCGAATTTTATTTTAATATTATGTATTGAGGTTAGAAATTCAAGTTCTCGGATTTCATGTCTTCATACATGTTATCCTTATGACGATCCTTTCCGCTGTGCCATTCTAAAAATGATTAATGATGATTAAGTATTGAATTTGAAGAAGTTTATGATAAACATTCATTTGACCCCCTGATTGTGTTAAAATCACTTCACTACATTGTCTCAAATTTTATTGAATTAATCATCAATTCATTTTTCTTCTTTGTTATAAGAAAATTTTGGATGTAATTTGAGGCGCGTTTCGGTTTGAATATCGAAATTAACTAAGTGTTTATTTAAGTTCATTCGTTGTTTGTCCCTAAGTCACATTAGTCGGCGTAATTCCCTTTATAATTAAGCCGGGCTGTGACAGAGTGGTATCAGAGCCAGGCGTTTGCTCTGAACTTGATTTTCTTTCGAGTCTAGTCTAAATTGTTCTTAGACTAGTTAAGTCGAACAACAAAAGCTCGGCACTCCATCTCATTCAGCTATATCAGGTATGTTCTCTAAATATTTACATTGATGCTTGAGATTGAAATTGAAGTATATGATATGCTTTATACGATGAGAATGAAAGAATATGTGAAATATTGATGTGAGAATAGAAGAATGTTTGAATAATTGATGTGAAGGTGAAGACATGATCATTTTTATGATTAGTGCCCGAAAGTTAGATGCTTAGATGATGATTGAGGTACTTTTTATCCCACACTTATGTGACTCTACGTAGCGACGATTAGAGTGCGATTCGTATCTCTACTTGAGGAGATATGCCGATTCGACGAAGGAATAGATGGACCTAAGCCCTGATAGATAGTTGAAGAGTTTCTAACGTTATTGTACGAGCTATCGAGACTAGTGAGATGAAATATTCGAGTAAAATAAACTCTCCTCTCATTTCCTTGGTAAATAACCTTCCTTGGATCTTGAAAGTTTGTTTGAATTCAAACTATGAAAAAGAAATCTTTGATTTGAAGTTTCAAATTCATTCAAGTTCAATACATTCGAAGCTTATGTCCTCAACCCTTGAAATCCATGTTTATAAGAATACACTAGATACGTTCTATGTGAAGAATTGTTGGAAACTCTTTTGTTTTCCACCATGATCGAACCCTTCCGATCTTCTATGAGTATGAAATGAATCTATAATCCTTATTTTGAAGCAATTATCCCATGTTTATATCTTGAGAACCGAGTTTATGCCCTTGTTTATAACCAAGGTATATTTCTCAGAAAAACATATGCAAATCAGTCCACTTCCGGCACATTTCTGAGAAAATTCAATAATGCTCTTGAATTCGTTCTTTTTCTATAAGATACTATGCCTCAATACCTTTCCATACATATCTTGATCTTTCAATTTGGAGCTCATATGAATTTTTGGTGAATTTTTGAAGTTTGCTTGTCCAGATTTCTATTTTTGCCGAAAGTATTTTGCCCAAACTTTCGCATCATTGATTCTGGACATTTTTCTTGGCCAAAATGAGCTCCAACCTATTGGAAATGATACCCTGATGAAATACCTTTCTAAAGATGTCTTTTAATGCCCATTTGGTTGAGTATTCAACTAGATATCTTAATTCAAAGTTGAACTATCGAATCTGTCCATTCCTTGAATATTCATTGATTAGCCTTATGGACATTCGATTTTGATTCGATTTACTTGTCGTAAAAATTTGAGCCATATATCATTGGAAATATATTTCCTCTATTTTAATGACCATATTTTTGGATTCCAATTTGGACTTTCGATGAATAAGATATGAATTTTCTTCCACAAGTGCGCATTTTGCACTTCGTATTAGACCAAACTCCAAAGAAGTTTTATTCTGTAATGATTGGCATATCTTGAAAATTCATGCCATGCACCATTAAAAAGAAATCTTTCTTGGTTTTCCATTCATATTTTTGGATTTCCTTTTGAATCCAAATTGAGGGAGTTAGGAATTTATCAAAGTAGGATCGATAGGAAATGATGAGTACAAAGGAATAAAAAATGAAGAACGTTAAAAGTAGGGGTGTAATGACCACTATTTAGATAGTGATTGTGACCCTAAAATTTTAGTAGCGATTGTGATACGAGGTAGCACCACGACATCGATAACGATCATAATCTCGTACCGTGGCGTCGGCAACGATCGCGACCCAGTATGTTGAGGAAGATAAAAGAAGATGATGTTATAAGTGTTAGAATAAGTATTTAATAAGAATCTAAGTTCATGAACTTCGAAGATGAAGAATGTATACTTAAGAGACGAGAGGAGAGATCGAGTAGAAGGAAAGAAAATTGAAAGAGAATAAATATTAGATGTAAATCCGACGATTGCCAGAATGGCTACTATTAGCTGAAGTAATTGCGTCTCGATAGATTATGTATTCGCTCTAAGTTTGAACGGATTATTTTTTTTAGAACTCAATTAAGTTTATTCGCACTCGTCTCACATGTTTTAACTGAATGTGAACGTAGAGGATATTACGATAACGACGTGATGAAAGTTTGATGGAAGCAATAAAGCGAGATACAGCTCTATATGAACGAGTTCGAGATTAAAGTTTAGCGCAGAATTTCGTATACGAATAGAAGATCAAATAAAGATAAGACTCGAAGAATTATCGAGCGCTATTACGTATAGTTATTAATGAACTTTATATGGAATAAAATGTTGATCATTACTCAATGGTCAACAATTGAAGACGAGTCGATAAGGAAGCTTAAGAATTTCCTAAAAGTATTCGAGTTAATTCAATCGCTTGATTTCGAATATTTTATAGCTACGAATTAACTCGATCGTTTTAGTAAGAGATGTATGTAAATGAGACGATATGAGATCTCAAAAGCGGAATAAGAAGGACTCAAGATGCCTTACAAGGCGAGCAAATTTCGAGGACGAAATTTATTTAAGGGGGGAGGATTGTAATATCCCGACTCCTAATTAGCTTAATTAATTAAGATTAGATTATCTTAATTATTTTGCTTAAGCTATTACGATAAGAATTACGAAGAAGTGAATAGGGATTTTATTTAAATCCCGAAATTTGTAGGAATTTAATAAATTCCTATACGATTATTTTTCGATTTATTATCGAAAATATATGATGATGAGATGTGATGAATAGACGAATGATAAGAAATTAGTCGAAGGATTCAAGATTTTATTTAAATCTTGATCGAGTTAGGAAAATCTCATATTTTCCTATTGAAAGTTTAATATTTCGTTTTCGATATTTCGAAACGAAGGAAAGAAAATGTCGACTATTATTAGAATAAATAGTAAGACATTATGAGAAAAAGGAATATTTCTATTAAAAGTGGATTTTTAGAAATATCGGTACCCGTTTAATATTTCGGGCGGAACAAAATAAAAAGAGGAACTAAATTGTAGCTATACTTATAAATATAAGGAATAATAGTGGTGAGTTTTAAGTGATGTGGCCTAATTCAAATGGTACACATGTATGTACATGTGTAAGTTTATAAACTATGGAGATTTAAATTTGAAGATATGATGTACATTATGTTTAGATGTTAAAGCATGATGACTTGATGATATGAAGAATATTATGTTTATGATAAAGGATTATTTTTACGAAAATGATAACTTGCCTATCTTGCTTGATCGTCTACATTTTGATGATAGACGAATTCGGGCCTTGTGAAGAACAAGGCCGTGTACACTGAAGAGACCGTGAGTCGTCTGTGTGTCGACCGGTCGTATGTCGTGGAGGAGGCCTACTCCCGACATATTTATAAGAAATGAGACCGTGAGTCGTCTGTGTGTCGACTGGTCAAATGTTGATAGACGAATTCGGGTCACGTATAAGAACGTGATCGTGTACACTGAAGAGACTGTGAGTCGACTGCGTGTTGACCGGTCGGTATGTCGTAAGGAGGCCTACTTTCGACATATTCAAAAGAAGTTGTAGATGAGTCAAGCAAGATAAAATGTTGGCCAACACTTATGATTATGTTTTGAAGAAGTTTTAAGTACATGTTAAGTTATAAAGATTATTTTTGAGTTATGAAATTTATACAAGTTTTCAAATGTTTTCGGCACGTGTCCACTGAGTGCAATTATTTGTACTCAGCCCTGCATGTTTTTCTTTAAAATGTGCAGGTTATAGCTGGAATGAAGATGGAGCGTGCTGAGCAAGACTTTGTTGTTCGAATTTTATTTTAATATTATGTATTGAGGTTAGAAATTCAAGTTCTCGGATTTCATGTCTTCATACATGTTATCCTTATGACGATCCTTTCCGCTGTGCCATTCTAAAAATGATTAATGATGATTAAGTATTGAATTTGAAGAAGTTTATGATAAACATTCATTTGACCCCCTGATTGTGTTAAAATCACTTCACTACATTGTCTCAAATTTTATTGAATTAATCATCAATTCATTTTTCTTCTTTGTTATAAGAAAATTTTGGATGTAATTTGAGGCGCGTTTCGGTTTGAATATCGAAATTAACTAAGTGTTTATTTAAGTTCATTCGTTGTTTGTCCCTAAGTCACATTAGTCGGCGTAATTCCCTTTATAATTAAGCCGGGCTGTGACAGAGTGGTATCAGAGCCAGGCGTTTGCTCTGAACTTGATTTTCTTTCGAGTCTAGTCTAAATTGTTCTTAGACTAGTTAAGTCGAACAACAAAAGCTCGGCACTCCATCTCATTCAGCTATATCAGGTATGTTCTCTAAATATTTACATTGATGCTTGAGATTGAAATTGAAGTATATGATATGCTTTATACGATGAGAATGAAAGAATATGTGAAATATTGATGTGAGAATAGAAGAATGTTTGAATAATTGATGTGAAGGTGAAGACATGATCATTTTTATGATTAGTGCCCGAAAGTTAGATGCTTAGATGATGATTGAGGTACTTTTTATCCCACACTTATGTGACTCTACGTAGCGACGATTAGAGTGCGATTCGTATCTCTACTTGAGGAGATATGCCGATTCGACGAAGGAATAGATGGACCTAAGCCCCGATAGATAGTTGAAGAGTTTCTAACGTTATTGTACGAGCTATCGAGACTAGTGAGATGAAATATTCGAGTAAAATAAACTCTCCTCTCATTTCCTTGGTAAATAACCTTCCTTGGATCTTGAAAGTTTGTTTGAATTCAAACTATGAAAAAGAAATCTTTGATTTGAAGTTTCAAATTCATTCAAGTTCAATACATTCGAAGCTTATGTCCTCAACCCTTGAAATCCATGTTTATAAGAACACACTAGATACGTTCTATGTGAAGAATTGTTGGAAACTCTTTTGTTTTCCACCATGATCGAACCCTTCCGATCTTCTATGAGTATGAAATGAATCTATAATCCTTATTTTGAAGCAATTATCCCATGTTTATATCTTGAGAACCGAGTTTATGCCCTTGTTTATAACCAAGGTATATTTCTCAGAAAAACATATGCAAATCAGTCCACTTCCGGCACATTTCTGAGAAAATTCAATAATGCTCTTGAATTCGTTCTTTTTCTATAAGATACTATGCCTCAATACCTTTCCATACATATCTTGATCTTTCAATTTGGAGCTCATATGAATTTTTGGTGAATTTTTGAAGTTTGCTTGTCCAGATTTCTATTTTTGCCGAAAGTATTTTGCCCAAACTTTCGCATCATTGATTCTGGACATTTTTCTTGGCCAAAATGAGCTCCAACCTATTGGAAATGATACCCTGATGAAATACCTTTCTAAAGATGTCTTTTAATGCCCATTTGGTTGAGTATTCAACTAGATATCTTAATTCAAAGTTGAACTATCGAATCTGTCCATTCCTTGAATATTCATTGATTAGCCTTATGGACATTCGATTTTGATTCGATTTACTTGTCGTAAAAATTTGAGCCATATATCATTGGAAATATATTTCCTCTATTTTAATGACCATATTTTTGGATTCCAATTTGGACTTTCGATGAATAAGATATGAATTTTCTTCCACAAGTGCGCATTTTGCACTTCGTATTAGACCAAACTCCAAAGAAGTTTTATTCTGTAATGATTGGCATATCTTGAAAATTCATGCCATGCACCATTAAAAAGATATCTTTCTTGGTTTTCCATTCATATTTTTGGATTTCCTTTTGAATCCAAATTGAGGGAGTTAGGAATTTATCAAAGTAGGATCGATAGGAAATGATGAGTACAAAGGAATAAAAAATGAAGAACGTTAAAAGTAGGGGTGTAATGACCACTATTTAGATAGTGATTGTGACCCTAAAATTTTAGTAGCGATTGTGATACGAGGTAGCACCACGACATCGATAACGATCATAATCTCGTACCGTGGCGTCGGCAACGATCGCGACCCAGTATGTTGAGGAAGATAAAAGAAGATGATGTTATAAGTGTTAGAATAAGTATTTAATAAGAATCTAAGTTCATGAACTTCGAAGATGAAGAATGTATACTTAAGAGACGAGAGGAGAGATCGAGTAGAAGGAAAGAAAATTGAAAGAGAATAAATATTAGATGTAAATCCGACGATTGCCAGAATGGCTACTATTAGCTGAAGTAATTGCGTCTCGATAGATTATGTATTCGCTCTAAGTTTGAACGGATTATTTTTTTTAGAACTCAATTAAGTTTATTCGCACTCGTCTCACATGTTTTAACTGAATGTGAACGTAGAGGATATTACGATAACGACGTGATGAAAGTTTGATGGAAGCAATAAAGCGAGATACAGCTCTATATGAACGAGTTCGAGATTAAAGTTTAGCGCAGAATTTCGTATACGAATAGAAGATCAAATAAAGATAAGACTCGAAGAATTATCGAGCGCTATTACGTATAGTTATTAATGAACTTTATATGGAATAAAATGTTGATCATTACTCAATGGTCAACAATTGAAGACGAGTCGATAAGGAAGCTTAAGAATTTCCTAAAAGTATTCGAGTTAATTCAATCGCTTGATTTCGAATATTTTATAGCTACGAATTAACTCGATCGTTTTAGTAAGAGATTTATGTAAATGAGACGATATGAGATCTCAAAAGCGGAATAAGAAGGACTCAAGATGCCTTACAAGGCGAGCAAATTTCGAGGACGAAATTTATTTAAGGGGGGAGGATTGTAATATCCCGACTCCTAATTAGCTTAATTAATTAAGATTAGATTATCTTAATTATTTTGCTTAAGCTATTACGATAAGAATTACGAAGAAGTGAATAGGGATTTTATTTAAATCCCGAAATTTGTAGGAATTTAATAAATTCCTATACGATTATTTTTCGATTTATTATCGAAAATATATGATGATGAGATGTGATGAATAGACGAATGATAAGAAATTAGTCGAAGGATTCAAGATTTTATTTAAATCTTGATCGAGTTAGGAAAATCTCATATTTTCCTATTGAAAGTTTAATATTTCGTTTTCGATATTTCGAAACGAAGGAAAGAAAATGTCGACTATTATTAGAATAAATAGTAAGACATTATGAGAAAAAGGAATATTTCTATTAAAAGTGGATTTTTAGAAATATCGGTACCCGTTTAATATTTCGGGCGGAACAAAATAAAAAGAGGAACTAAATTGTAGCTATACTTATAAATATAAGGAATAATAGTGGTGAGTTTTAAGTGATGTGGCCTAATTCAAATGGTACACATGTATGTACATGTGTAAGTTTATAAACTATGGAGATTTAAATTTGAAGATATGATGTACATTATGTTTAGATGTTAAAGCATGATGACTTGATGATATGAAGAATATTATGTTTATGATAAAGGATTATTTTTACGAAAATGATAACTTGCCTATCTTGCTTGATCGTCTACATTTTGATGATAGACGAATTCGGGCCTTGTGAAGAACAAGGCCGTGTACACTGAAGAGACCGTGAGTCGTCTGTGTGTCGACCGGTCGTATGTCGTGGAGGAGGCCTACTCCCGACATATTTATAAGAAATGAGACCGTGAGTCGTCTGTGTGTCGACTGGTCAAATGTTGATAGACGAATTCGGGTCACGTATAAGAACGTGATCGTGTACACTGAAGAGACTGTGAGTCGACTGCGTGTTGACCGGTCGGTATGTCGTAAGGAGGCCTACTTTCGACATATTCAAAAGAAGTTGTAGATGAGTCAAGCAAGATAAAATGTTGGCCAACACTTATGATTATGTTTTGAAGAAGTTTTAAGTACATGTTAAGTTATAAAGATTATTTTTGAGTTATGAAATTTATACAAGTTTTCAAATGTTTTCGGCACGTGTCCACTGAGTGCAATTATTTGTACTCAGCCCTGCATGTTTTTCTTTAAAATGTGCAGGTTATAGCTGGAATGAAGATGGAGCGTGCTGAGCAAGACTTTGTTGTTCGAATTTTATTTTAATATTATGTATTGAGGTTAGAAATTCAAGTTCTCGGATTTCATGTCTTCATACATGTTATCCTTATGACGATCCTTTCCGCTGTGCCATTCTAAAAATGATTAATGATGATTAAGTATTGAATTTGAAGAAGTTTATGATAAACATTCATTTGACCCCCTGATTGTGTTAAAATCACTTCACTACATTGTCTCAAATTTTATTGAATTAATCATCAATTCATTTTTCTTCTTTGTTATAAGAAAATTTTGGATGTAATTTGAGGCGCGTTTCGGTTTGAATATCGAAATTAACTAAGTGTTTATTTAAGTTCATTCGTTGTTTGTCCCTAAGTCACATTAGTCGGCGTAATTCCCTTTATAATTAAGCCGGGCTGTGACAGAGTGGTATCAGAGCCAGGCGTTTGCTCTGAACTTGATTTTCTTTCGAGTCTAGTCTAAATTGTTCTTAGACTAGTTAAGTCGAACAACAAAAGCTCGGCACTCCATCTCATTCAGCTATATCAGGTATGTTCTCTAAATATTTACATTGATGCTTGAGATTGAAATTGAAGTATATGATATGCTTTATACGATGAGAATGAAAGAATATGTGAAATATTGATGTGAGAATAGAAGAATGTTTGAATAATTGATGTGAAGGTGAAGACATGATCATTTTTATGATTAGTGCCCGAAAGTTAGATGCTTAGATGATGATTGAGGTACTTTTTATCCCACACTTATGTGACTCTACGTAGCGACGATTAGAGTGCGATTCGTATCTCTACTTGAGGAGATATGCCGATTCGACGAAGGAATAGATGGACCTAAGCCCCGATAGATAGTTGAAGAGTTTCTAACGTTATTGTACGAGCTATCGAGACTAGTGAGATGAAATATTCGAGTAAAATAAACTCTCCTCTCATTTCCTTGGTAAATAACCTTCCTTGGATCTTGAAAGTTTGTTTGAATTCAAACTATGAAAAAGAAATCTTTGATTTGAAGTTTCAAATTCATTCAAGTTCAATACATTCGAAGCTTATGTCCTCAACCCTTGAAATCCATGTTTATAAGAATACACTAGATACGTTCTATGTGAAGAATTGTTGGAAACTCTTTTGTTTTCCACCATGATCGAACCCTTCCGATCTTCTATGAGTATGAAATGAATCTATAATCCTTATTTTGAAGCAATTATCCCATGTTTATATCTTGAGAACCGAGTTTATGCCCTTGTTTATAACCAAGGTATATTTCTCAGAAAAACATATGCAAATCAGTCCACTTCCGGCACATTTCTGAGAAAATTCAATAATGCTCTTGAATTCGTTCTTTTTCTATAAGATACTATGCCTCAATACCTTTCCATACATATCTTGATCTTTCAATTTGGAGCTCATATGAATTTTTGGTGAATTTTTGAAGTTTGCTTGTCCAGATTTCTATTTTTGCCGAAAGTATTTTGCCCAAACTTTCGCATCATTGATTCTGGACATTTTTCTTGGCCAAAATGAGCTCCAACCTATTGGAAATGATACCCTGATGAAATACCTTTCTAAAGATGTCTTTTAATGCCCATTTGGTTGAGTATTCAACTAGATATCTTAATTCAAAGTTGAACTATCGAATCTGTCCATTCCTTGAATATTCATTGATTAGCCTTATGGACATTCGATTTTGATTCGATTTACTTGTCGTAAAAATTTGAGCCATATATCATTGGAAATATATTTCCTCTATTTTAATGACCATATTTTTGGATTCCAATTTGGACTTTCGATGAATAAGATATGAATTTTCTTCCACAAGTGCGCATTTTGCACTTCGTATTAGACCAAACTCCAAAGAAGTTTTATTCTGTAATGATTGGCATATCTTGAAAATTCATGCCATGCACCATTAAAAAGATATCTTTCTTGGTTTTCCATTCATATTTTTGGATTTCCTTTTGAATCCAAATTGAGGGAGTTAGGAATTTATCAAAGTAGGATCGATAGGAAATGATGAGTACAAAGGAATAAAAAATGAAGAACGTTAAAAGTAGGGGTGTAATGACCACTATTTAGATAGTGATTGTGACCCTAAAATTTTAGTAGCGATTGTGATACGAGGTAGCACCACGACATCGATAACGATCATAATCTCGTACCGTGGCGTCGGCAACGATCGCGACCCAGTATGTTGAGGAAGATAAAAGAAGATGATGTTATAAGTGTTAGAATAAGTATTTAATAAGAATCTAAGTTCATGAACTTCGAAGATGAAGAATGTATACTTAAGAGACGAGAGGAGAGATCGAGTAGAAGGAAAGAAAATTGAAAGAGAATAAATATTAGATGTAAATCCGACGATTGCCAGAATGGCTACTATTAGCTGAAGTAATTGCGTCTCGATAGATTATGTATTCGCTCTAAGTTTGAACGGATTATTTTTTTTAGAACTCAATTAAGTTTATTCGCACTCGTCTCACATGTTTTAACTGAATGTGAACGTAGAGGATATTACGATAACGACGTGATGAAAGTTTGATGGAAGCAATAAAGCGAGATACAGCTCTATATGAACGAGTTCGAGATTAAAGTTTAGCGCAGAATTTCGTATACGAATAGAAGATCAAATAAAGATAAGACTCGAAGAATTATCGAGCGCTATTACGTATAGTTATTAATGAACTTTATATGGAATAAAATGTTGATCATTACTCAATGGTCAACAATTGAAGACGAGTCGATAAGGAAGCTTAAGAATTTCCTAAAAGTATTCGAGTTAATTCAATCGCTTGATTTCGAATATTTTATAGCTACGAATTAACTCGATCGTTTTAGTAAGAGATTTATGTAAATGAGACGATATGAGATCTCAAAAGCGGAATAAGAAGGACTCAAGATGCCTTACAAGGCGAGCAAATTTCGAGGACGAAATTTATTTAAGGGGGGAGGATTGTAATATCCCGACTCCTAATTAGCTTAATTAATTAAGATTAGATTATCTTAATTATTTTGCTTAAGCTATTACGATAAGAATTACGAAGAAGTGAATAGGGATTTTATTTAAATCCCGAAATTTGTAGGAATTTAATAAATTCCTATACGATTATTTTTCGATTTATTATCGAAAATATATGATGATGAGATGTGATGAATAGACGAATGATAAGAAATTAGTCGAAGGATTCAAGATTTTATTTAAATCTTGATCGAGTTAGGAAAATCTCATATTTTCCTATTGAAAGTTTAATATTTCGTTTTCGATATTTCGAAACGAAGGAAAGAAAATGTCGACTATTATTAGAATAAATAGTAAGACATTATGAGAAAAAGGAATATTTCTATTAAAAGTGGATTTTTAGAAATATCGGTACCCGTTTAATATTTCGGGCGGAACAAAATAAAAAGAGGAACTAAATTGTAGCTATACTTATAAATATAAGGAATAATAGTGGTGAGTTTTAAGTGATGTGGCCTAATTCAAATGGTACACATGTATGTACATGTGTAAGTTTATAAACTATGGAGATTTAAATTTGAAGATATGATGTACATTATGTTTAGATGTTAAAGCATGATGACTTGATGATATGAAGAATATTATGTTTATGATAAAGGATTATTTTTACGAAAATGATAACTTGCCTATCTTGCTTGATCGTCTACATTTTGATGATAGACGAATTCGGGCCTTGTGAAGAACAAGGCCGTGTACACTGAAGAGACCGTGAGTCGTCTGTGTGTCGACCGGTCGTATGTCGTGGAGGAGGCCTACTCCCGACATATTTATAAGAAATGAGACCGTGAGTCGTCTGTGTGTCGACTGGTCAAATGTTGATAGACGAATTCGGGTCACGTATAAGAACGTGATCGTGTACACTGAAGAGACTGTGAGTCGACTGCGTGTTGACCGGTCGGTATGTCGTAAGGAGGCCTACTTTCGACATATTCAAAAGAAGTTGTAGATGAGTCAAGCAAGATAAAATGTTGGCCAACACTTATGATTATGTTTTGAAGAAGTTTTAAGTACATGTTAAGTTATAAAGATTATTTTTGAGTTATGAAATTTATACAAGTTTTCAAATGTTTTCGGCACGTGTCCACTGAGTGCAATTATTTGTACTCAGCCCTGCATGTTTTTCTTTAAAATGTGCAGGTTATAGCTGGAATGAAGATGGAGCGTGCTGAGCAAGGCTTTGTTGTTCGAATTTTATTTTAATATTATGTATTGAGGTTAGAAATTCAAGTTCTCGGATTTCATGTCTTCATACATGTTATCCTTATGACGATCCTTTCCGCTGTGCCATTCTAAAAATGATTAATGATGATTAAGTATTGAATTTGAAGAAGTTTATGATAAACATTCATTTGACCCCCTGATTGTGTTAAAACCACTTCACTACATTGTCTCAAATTTTATTGAATTAATCATCAATTCATTTTTCTTCTTTGTTATAAGAAAATTTTGGATGTAATTTGAGGCGCGTTTCGGTTTGAATATCGAAATTAACTAAGTGTTTATTTAAGTTCATTCGTTGTTTGTCCCTAAGTCACATTAGTCGGCGTAATTCCCTTTATAATTAAGCCGGGCTGTGACAGACGGAGTAGCAACGACCCCATTCCGATGATGCCGACATCTTCGTATAGGCCTTCTCGGTGAGTTCATGTTGGCGAGCTAGGGCACTAGTCCGATGTTCGTTGAACCACTTCTCGACGACTATTCGATACACCTCGATCATGGCACAAATCGGGAGTCTCCGAGCCCACAACAACCGAGCATTCATGGTCTCGGCGGGATTCGAAGTCATGAAGCTCGTACGTCAGACGGGACACTTGCACCTCGCCCACCTCGGCAGGCCAATGTCGCTCAACCTCCTATAGATCCCGCCTCCCTCCCTGCTTAGGTCCCTCAGATTCCCCCAATATTCATCGAATTGGGAATCTCGATAAGCATAGGCTGCAAACTCGAATATAGCCCCCGTATGCCTTCCGTACCTAACGAAATTCCTCTGGAGGTGAACGAAGCAGAGGCCGTGAGCAGCATGCGGAAAGACGGAGTCGATCGCATTTTTGATGCTCACGTGCTGATCGGATACGATCAACAAGTCCAAGGGCGCCCTGAAACTCTCTCGCACTTTGGCCAAAAACCACGTCCAAGATTCGTCGTTCTCTATGGGACCGAATCCAAGGGGGAACACTTGCTCGTTCCCGTCTTTCGTCACCGCCACAAAGAGCGTCCCCTTATTCTTCCCCTTCAAGTGTGCCCCGTCTACTACGATCACGGGGCTTAGCAAACCATTTCCGAATGCCTCGATGGACGGACCAAAGGCGAGGTAGAAGTAGGTCAGACGGTCGGTGGCGTGGGAGGTGTGGATGTCGTACTCGGTGCCCGGATTCATCTCCTTCAACAGGTAGAGGTAAGAAGGGAGCCTCTGATAAGACTAGTCGAAGGCACCGTACGGCATCTCTATAGCGACGTTCCTCGCACGGAGAGCAAACGGGTAGTCAATCTGAATACCGTACTCACTCCGTAGCTCGTCTACCATCTCCTTTGGCTTCAACACTGCGCCCTCGGTGATCAATCGACGAGCGTAGAATGCTCCTAATACCATGGACGGCACCTGTCGTTTGTTGTTCGAATTTAAATCAACTAGACACGTGTGATCGGCCTCGTACTTGTTGATCACCCAAATCCCGCCTTTCTACGTTGCATTCAACTTGAGCTCGCAATCCTTCCCCGAAGTTCACCTAAAACCCACACGGCCTTTGTCGGAACGAGGGATACAATACTCCTTTCGGAGATCCATGTGCAGCAATCCGACGGCTATATGCAAGTCATCCTTCTTCTTGAAGTATCCGTCCTTTCGCAACTGACCCAAGACCGGTGCCAAGTCGGGATCGATCCATCCTAAAGGGAGCGCGGTGTCTAGATCGACGTGCGGTATCAACCAATGTTGAACCGCCTCCTCATTAGCGCGAGCACGAGCTTCGTCGTCACGGGGCTCTTGGTTTTGTGAGTGCATGCTACGAAGCCAGATAACCCTATCAATGTGGCCGGGCTCGCGGATCCATGCTCCGAATTCAGCCGTTAGGCTCTCAAGTAATTGGGATCGATCATCCACATCCCTTGCTTCCTCGCCCTCGGACTCGAGAGATTCGTCTTCCGACACCGGCTCTTCTTCGTCGCGTACTTCGGCTTCAAATGCATTTGAACTCGGTAACGGCTCCTCTTCGACGTTATGGTTCTGAAAAATCATCGATCGTTGGGTAGTATGGGCTGCCCGATTTGCTCTACTAATGACGTAGATCGTCGACATCTCCCTTCTCGCGATGCACATTCTAAGCAAATCCCCGGTGCTCTTTAAAACGGCCTTCACCGTCTCCCGCTCGTTGAGGTTCGTCAAATGGAATAGCAAGTACTCCGATTCATCACCCAAGTAAAATTGAATGTCTCGTACTACGTTTTCATAGCTCAAACTCGATATGGGATAAGTGACGAGAAAAGAGTCTCCTCCTACGTACGATATTTCCTCCCAACGACCGCTATGACGGATAAGAATTCTCTGATCAGCCATTTCACCCATTTCAATCTGTACAACAAAAAAAATAATAATAAAAAAAAAATAATAAAAAAATAAATTAAAAAGCTGAAAATTATTTGTTCTTAATTACACGGTATTTTTATGTAAAAAATCGTGTATACACGGCCAAATGTACCAAAATGTCGTGTAAAGTCAACAATTTTGATTTTCAGTCGTTGACATTGTTGACTATACACGACAAATTGTATAATCCGACCGTGTATACACGGTTAAATAAACAATTTAATCGTGTATATAAGAACACATATTTTTTTCCCGCATATTATAAATAATAAATAGACAAAATCGTATATTACATTGGTATTTGTCTCGAAAAAGGTCTTGAATCGATTCCAAAATTTCCAGACGATCGAGAATGCCTACAAATTTTCTCTCTCAACGATATTTCTAAATTTAGTGTTGTGATGAAATTAATTAGGTCTATGCTATTGCTATTGTTTTCTCACTTTTTCTGATTTTTCAATTAATGTTATGCTAACAACCGTTATTTTGAATCAATTTGGCAGATGTGGTGGTTGAAAGTTAATAAATGCAATTTAAGATTTTACAACATAATTACACGCCAATCTCATATCCGAGGTCGTGTATGTGTTTATCGTGAGCTTCAATTTTAATTTCGGTTTCTGATTTTTTTTTTTTTTAATTTCCACGTCAGATATGGATTGAATTTTTCAATACACGAAAGTTCAATCCTGAATTGAGAGAGAGTGAGATCGTGTACAACAAAATTGAATTGAATTTTCTGGTGGGCCCCACGTTTGATTTACATATTTAGTTGATTTTTTGTTTTATTAGACAAGTGAGCCCAAATAGTAAGAGTATTTAAGACATTTCAAGGCAAAATGGATATAGAAGTTATTAGGGATGTCAAACGGGCCAACCCACCGGGTTTCGGGCTAGCCCTATCGGGTTGCGGGCTTTTCGGATCGGGTTAATCGGGCTTTTTTTTCTTTCGGGCTATTATTTTTTGACCCTAACCCTAACCCACCGGGTTTCGGGCTAGCCCACCGGGCCATTAAGTTTATAATAAATAAAATTGACATAATATAAATATTAAAATAATTATTATTTTAGCACATACTTGTATAAAAAAATTAAATAAATTATTACATATTGTGAATTTAACAAAAATATTTTCGAATGTCAATCTTTATTTTACTTTTCACCAAGCGCTGAAGTAAAAAACGTATAGAATTTAAAATGAAGGTTATATTTTTATTAAAACAAATTAAAAATACTCAATAATAATTAAAAACACAACCTAATTTATCAAATTTATAAGTAGAGTAATAAAATATGTCATGAATTCATAATTTATGGTGACCCACCGGGCCAACCCACCGGGCTTTCGGGCCAGCCCTATCGGGCTCGGGCTTTTTTCGGTCCAGCCCTATCGGGCTTTTTTACTTTCGGGCTATTATTTTTTGGCCCTAACCCACTATTTTTTTCGGGCTAATCGGATCGGCCCGTCGGGCTCGGGCTTTTTTGACATCCCTAGAAGTTATACTTCTTATAATGTGGGTATAGAAATACTCTTTCTTATAAAAGTGAGTATTTTTAAAGTTGGCCCTTCGTTATAATATGTGACGAAAGGAGTATCGAATGGTAAGCTAATTCTCATTTCCTAGATGATATTGATCAAACACGACAACACATTGGCTCGCTTTCTAATAAGACGACAATAAGGAAATATTTTTCCTACGACAAACGAAACTTCGATGTAAATTCGTGGTGTTTGTTATCTACGCAATTATTGGTGATCGCAAGCAATTGAAAAAACAATATTTCCTTTCGGATAATGTTGGTAAATTGGACGAATTCTCAAATTAGTTAAAATCTATATTTTCCGAAAACTTACTACTATATGTAAACAAAACAATGTGTCTAGTGTCTACCTTCTGACGTAGCAAAAGCGTATAACGAGAAAAGGAATCAGAAATCCTTGACACTACTGTACTAGGATATGCAGATTCAATATAAATTATCAAAACTCAAAATTGCGCCTCTTGTTTGCAAAACCACGATAAATAGTCCACTACGAAAACCCTAATTAAACCTAAAACTCTAAAAGCCCATGCACTAACATAAATAAGTAAAGTAAACAACTAAAGCCCAAAACAATAGTATACTTCAAGCCTTCGGTTTGCGTAGATGATCAAACCGTTCCAAGAATGTGATGACTCCATCACCTTCTTTTCGCGGGAAAATCACAATATTTTTATCGTTTTTTTTTCTCGGTAACCAGACTATTCTTGTTGTTAATATTGTGTATAAAGAAGTATTTAAAAAATGTACAATATACTTAATGTATATAAGTCAAGTTAATAATTTTATTATGGTATTTTCCTAAATTTTATAATCTTACTATTTCTTTTTATTGCAATAACAATAAAAATTGACATCATAAGTTACGAGTTTGAATCATCCGTACTGTATTTGATACCATCCTTGACGACCGATAACATACAAGATGCAAGCGGAAGACTCGAAATTGATAGAACAGATGGAATATCCCAATATACCTAAAGTCTAACCCCACAAATGATATAGAATCAGCCTAAACCCCCTATACCCCAAGTGGTGATTGCCTTAGTCACACGGAGACGATGAATGACACACAAACGAAGGTGATGAACTCGATTGATTTGCCGGATAAATAACTTCTTGGTCATACCGAAATTCAAAGATATATCTCATAAGAGAAATAAACTGAAATATTATTAATGAATAAAAGTCTTATTTTCGTCACCCTTGTGAAAGCCATATTTATAGGCTTCATATAGTCCTATTTCCACAAGGAAACTAGTTAAAAACTTATCCTAAAATATACCAAACCAAATCCTAGTCTAAAAAGGAATAAAATCACTAAAATAATGCTTAAAATAACCATATCAACTAGAGAACTCATAAAAAACGAGAATTAATAAAAATAAACAACTAAATAAATTACTAAATAATATCTTCAATCTCCGGCCCATATCATCTTTAATTCTTGTCCCATAATTGAAATCCATGATCTACGGGCTGCATCAGTGTTCATAGAAGTTTCTATTAATACTGAAAAAAGAAAACTGAGATGGATTTGAATTACAGTACGTTCTTTAAATGGATGTAACATTTTTTTTTTTTTTTTTATATATATATATAATTTCCACATACTTAAGTTGGAAACAAAGTGAAAAAAATAAAAGAAGAAAGGAAAAACGTATTCTATAAGATATGTAACTCCTTTACTTTGTCGATGTATGTACGGCATATGGGACAACTCTTGATTTCTTCGGTTATAATCCTGCAAAAAAATGAATAAATAAAAAAAATAAAAATAAAATTGTGTATAGAGTGCAAAATCGAAAGGAGTATTTATTATGTTACTTCTCGATAAAACCCCTGCATCGTGGGGTACAATTCTAATTTATATTATTTTATCGTAGATTTGAAAAATCGAAGGAGATGACCATACCTCTTAGCGCAATTGTAGCACGTGATACAATGGCCACAAGGTACGAACAAACAACTTCTTTGATCGTCGAAGCATATCACACATATCTTTCCATCATATAAATCGTCGGACGATGAATTGCAACTTCTATTAAATGCCGATTCTATGTCGTCTTCCTCACCCGTCCCATACGAAATGAACCAACCTTCCACCTTCGGAGGTAACAAAGCGCTCGTCTCATTCGCCCTCGATTCTCTACCGCCGATGTTGTCCCCGTCGCAATTCCACAAGAGTTTCATCATCAACGCGATAACCATCAAAAAGACTACTGAAATTTCGTCGCCACAAAAGAAATAATTAAACTAGTTATCAAGATATTTAGTCAATTGATGAATAACTAAACAATTCATTGCCAATTGGTTAGTTTAGTAGTAATATGTATAAATAGAGGTTATCAGAGATATGGGCCAACCCAAATAGCCCATCGGTCCGGTACACACTACATAGAGAACCGGGCCGGCCCATTCGAAAAAACAGTTGGAGTTCTCATTCTTTGATACTCCTTCCGTACATTTGATAACGAGCCATTTTATTCAAGATAAATGTACTGTGCTATAATACACCTCCGTGTCCCATATTAGCGTGATCTGACTTTTTGCATAAATTTTAATGTGTCGAAAAATATATGTTAAGATAAAATATGAGTCTCACTTAATGTAATATATTATACACCACATCGAGTATAATAATACTACAATATATCAAGTTCGACTAAAATATTATCTTAACATTTATTTTTCAATACATTGAAATGCGTGTAATAAGTCAAATCACAATAATAAAATAGCTCAGTATCAAAGGGATGAACACAAAGTGAGGATTATATGTTCACTTTATGAAACAAACATTTTATAATGAAATCAAAAGGATAAAATAGTAGAGGGTACTTTAGTCAAATTAAAGAATGAAAGAGATATTGTGAATAGGGTAGATTAATTTTTTGATCTACCACAATGTTTTATTATGTAAAAATAATTTGTATAATGTTTGATTTGAATAAGAGTTTACTAATTTTCATTCTAAGTACGACTAGATTAATTTGTGAGACGGCTTGATGTGATAAGCGAAACTAACACATCTAGTAAAAACGAAACATTTCGAGCTTGTTAGCCCGAGTCTAATCAGCCCATCTTCGGTTTCAAACATTTTTCTCGAAATATCTATTTTCCAAATTCATAGACCGATCGGCTCGGAATAATTTTGACAGCTCGACGCATAACATTTGTTATGCTTATCACAGTCATTTCGAGTAGTGACTGAAAATTTTTCTTTAATCAATCTCTCAGCATCTTAAATATAATAAATTAAAAAAAACCTAACTTTGCCATTTTCAATCTAATTTATTCATTTTACAATAATTAATTAAGGCCTTCTTGCAAGCAACAATTAAGAAACGTAATAATCAAGCATTAACATTATCACTTAACTTCGCCACTTTTCTATCAACTTTAAATAAAGACTTTCAACCTAATTCACACAGTGGCTGCTGCAGTTTATGCAAAAACACAGAAACTGGAATATTATCATGAAATAATTAAAATAAATAAATAATGCATTATCTACTTGAAATTCATAATATGTAAAAATATAATTTACCAGTTACTGCGACGTAAAACACTAATTCTATCGGAAAGTCAGGGTAATATTGCTGGCCAGTACCATTATCATCCTGGAAAAAAAAAAAAAAAAAAAAAGTAGAGAGAGAGAGAGAGAAAGAGAGAGAGAGATGAATGCTTCAAAAATTATGATGATTTTGATCTACAAAAATGAGAATTTTGAAAGTAGAAAAGGAAGGGAAAATAATGTAGAAAATTTGTGATTACCTTCATGAGATCATTCATGCCTCTGTGTTATTCTTTGCTTTCAAAGTTTTCTTCTCCTCCAAAAAAAACAAAATTAAAAAAAATAGAAAGAAAAGAAAAAAAAAAAAAGGTATTCTTTGCTTATAATGTGATTCCCATATTCAAATCTGCAGTTTGTGAGGGTTACTTTAGCTGAAATATATATTTGGATGTAAGAATTTTGATGTTATGGGAAACTCGGAATTGAGGAAAGAGGGGTATTGCTCACGAAAACTGAATGTTGGCTCTAAATAATGAATAATGCCGTTACGCACTTTGATGTGACCAATTGGAATTACTTAAAGAAATGGTCGAATCTTTTAAAGTCTTTAGTGCGATTAAATAATACTGATGAACACAACAACCTTTGTAAAATACTAGTGATCTCTATCTCCGTTTCACTTCACTTGATTTCTTTTTTTAATCGTAATCTTTCATTTTTGTTGGTTTGTTTATTAAAATGGAAAGAATTAACCTTTATATTTCAATATTGCATCTAAGCTCTCGTGACGAATTGAAAAGAATCAATTGAAGTGGGACGGAGGGATACTTTTTATCGGCTCCCACGTTTTAAGTCTCACTTTTCTTTCTCCATATGTGTTAATTATTAATCTTGTTTCCTGAAAAAGAAGCAAATTAATTAATACACAAAACACGTTTGAAACCCTTTTATCTTTGTTTTTCTAAGGTACTGTGTCACACCCCAGTAGGACTAATAAATTGAGACGTATAGAGATACTCCTTCTATCCTAACGAAAGTGAGATTTTCGTTTGATATTTCATTAATTTGTATATTATATATATTTTAAAAAACGTTTCGATTTCGTTGAAATGAAGGCATTGAATATCTTATTGTGAGTTTGTTTATATATCGATTGTTGATTGTATTTTTACTTAACAAGAAATAAGTTAATTATCACTTTATACATGAGACAAGGGAGGACTATATACTCTCTCCGTATACTTTAATAGTCATGATATATGCTGTAATGGGATGTTTCACTTTAATATAGTTGTTTTTTAAAATGAAAAATAAATAAATTATATTTTCCTTTATTTTGACTTTTTATACTATATTTAAAATCCCGTGTAAAAAAATACGATTGTAAAAGTGAAAAGGAGGATACAATTTTTCAAATGAAAGTCATATAGTAGTTATTATAAATTAGGGCAAAGTCGTACGGTTCTTGGAAGATTTCGAAATGAATTAGGGAGAAAAGAATAGTTCTAATAAAAGGAGTTATATGGCTAAGATCAGCATTAGGATTTTGATATTATCTTTAAAATAAGAAAAATAGAAATTCTTAATTATTGTTTTATCCATGACATTAAACACAGCTTGCACTACTCATTTCGCTTTACTTGCACTCAATTGCTATATACTTCATTCAAACCTCAATTTACTGAACAATAACAACTTATTTATTGGGATATTATATTTTGAAATAGACAAGATAATCCTAGAAGAATAATATTTACTTTTGAACTTATTTGTGGAAAAAAATTCATAATGTATTCATGTTCTCGAGTTTTTGGATTGCCGTTTACTTTTATTGATATATATATATATATATATATATATATATATATTCAATTTTATACTCTGCCTATTTCTTAAATAATAGAGGTACTCCCTCCGTCTTTAAATAAGTGTCCCGAGCCGCCAATTTGAAAAAACCAAGGAGAATGCTAAAATGACACTTATGCCCTTAAAATCCTTGATTATTTATTTATTTATTTTTGTCTTTCTCCCACTTTTAGATTTTCAAGAAGGGTAGTTTTGGTACTTTTGTGTAATTTTTGCTTGGAAAAATGTGATAGGACACTTATTTAGGGACAAAATTTTTGGCGGCTCGGGCACTTATTTAAAGACGGAGGAGTATAAAATATAAAAATGCACATGAAACGCAATGTTTTTAAACCCGACCCGGACTGGCCGGTCCGACCGGAAAACCCGGGAACCGGTCCCTGGTCCAGTCTAGGTCTTTGATTTTCGTACCTCTCCACTGACCCGGCGCGAACCGGTCAGACCCGGTCAAACCCGTCTGAACCGGTCAAGACCCGGTCAGAATCGGTGACCGGTTCACTTAAAAAAAAATATTTTTTTTGTGTTCAACAGGATTTGAACTTGTGACCTCTAGTTTGTTAGTTTAAGATAATTACCAACTAAACTAACTTCACATGTATGTTCTAAAATTACAATAAATATATGAAATACTAATATATATATATGGGTCATCCGGTTTTTTAAGAACGGGTCAACCGGTCGACCCGGTGACCCGATGACCCAGTTGAATGACCGGTTCGGTCTCCGGTCCGGGTTTCAAAACAATGATGAAACGAAGTAAACTTTGATTTATAAATTATGATTCCTAATTTGAAATGACTTGTGATATTTAAGACATCGGTGATTAGTTGGAATATAATTGATTCCTTTTTGGAAAAGATTTTTAAATTAAAAAAAAGGCCGAATGGCTTCTAAGTAAAGAATAATAATTGAAACATGATATGGCTCCACATAATGACAAAGTGATCATTTCTTGACAATACTCCATCCGTCCCCTAATAAGTGTCTCGAGCCGTCAAAATGCAATAACCAAGAAAGTGTATAATTTTACCATATTAACCCCTAATCATTACATAGAAAATTGAAAAAGTAAAAAAATGTAATGATGGCAGGGGTAAAATTGGTAGTTTAGCTAAATTTTTACATTGAAAAATGTGATAGGACACTTATTTGGGGACAAAAATTTTGGCGGCTCGAGACACTTATTAGGGGACGGAGGGAGTATGTTGTGGGGCAAAGTTGATTAGAATTAGATCACTCAATAACTAGCTTAAATAGTTGACAACGAAGCGCAGCTCAGTTGGTAAGATGCTTCCCCTCCAACCAATAGGTCGGGGGTTCGAGTCACATTAAGGGGGGAAATGGGGAACCATTATTGATCCTCTTAAAAAAAAAAAAAAAAAAAAAAAAAAAAAAAAAAAAAAACTAGCTTAAATAGTTCAAATAACAATAATTAACTTTATCTTATCTAAAATCTAAAAATTCGAATTTTTAAATAAGTAGAGTGAAAATAGTCATTTATATTATATTTTCAATACTCACTCTCGGGTAACACTTTTTAACACTACCCCTAGACAAGAGGCTTAATAAGTGCATATATATATATTTTTGAATATTACATCAAAGTTTACAACTATATATATACAACTCATATACATGAGAAATCTGACACCACCCTCGATAGTGGGATGAGATTATATTACAATTTATAGCTCAACATCTACTTATGTATATCTACCCACACAAATGTGGGACTCCTACACCACCCAAAGGTGGGAAAGCTACTTACAACTCATATACATGAGAAATCTGACACCACCCTCGATAGTGGGATGAGATTATATTACAATTTATAGCTCAACATCTACTCATGTATATCTACCTACACAAATGTGGGACTCCTACACCACCCAAAGGTGGGAAAGCTACTCCACATACCACGTGGGTAGTGGGAATCGAACTCAGGACCTCCTAAAGAGGAGAGTCCTAAGTACCTCACCCTTGCCACCAGGCCAAGGGGTCATCGGCAATAAGTGCATATATTTTAAATGTTCATTTACTCATTTATTTTTAACACGGTGGAATTTGTTATAAATGAAATTCGAACATAGAACCTTGCCATTGTCCTGTCCAAGTGCTCTAATTTAATTCTAATAGAATAACATTTCAGGCGCAACCCCTAAAATAACCACATTGATATAAAAAATACAAAAACTAGTCACTCATATTAAAAACACAAAAACTAGTCACTCTTACCAAATTACTCTTATACATGAATACAAGACTTGTTTATTCTTGTATTATGCAATAAATTTAAACAAATACATGACTAACATTACATGACTCATATATTCATGTATTATGAAATAAACTTTGACCAATACATGAATACACAAATACATTATTCATGTATTATGAAAAAAATGTGAAAAATACAATAATATATTAATATTTGATCAATACATGAATACACGAATACATGACTTGTGTATTCATGTATTGTGAAATAAAATCCGACCAATACATGAATAGAAATATGTGACCAATACATGAATATACGAATTCATGACTCGTGCATTCATGTATTATGAACTAAAATTTGACCA
The DNA here is from genome assembly GCA_029379335.1 of Thymus mandschuricus. Taxonomy (NCBI): domain Eukaryota; kingdom Viridiplantae; phylum Streptophyta; class Magnoliopsida; order Lamiales; family Lamiaceae; genus Thymus; species Thymus mandschuricus. The sequence continues at coordinate 37,680,481 of CM057073.1, read as the reverse complement.
ATACACGAATATATAAATAAACGAGTCGTGTATGTGTTATTTTTTTTAAATAAATTTTTTTAACTAATTCATAATTATATGACTCATGTAATCGTATATTATGAAATAAAATTATAGAAGAAAAAAAAGTAAAAAATAGAAGGAGGAGGAGGAGAAAAGAAAAAGGGAAAAAAAGAAAAGAGAAGAGAAGAGAAGCAGGCGACAGGCGTAAAGAAGAAGGGGAAAAAAAAGAAAGAAAAGGAGAAGGAGCGCTGTACGTAAAGTAAAGAAAAGAAAATAAAGAATATTTTAAATTTTGTAAATTAAAATTTATTAAGGGTAAATAAGACAATTAACACAAAAAGTGACTAGTATTTGTGTTTTTTATATGGGTGACTATTATTTTTATTTACAATATCAAAATGGTTATTTTCATATATTTTCCCAATATTTTATCTAAACAATCGAACATTTAGAGGGAAATTGAATCGATTCACTTCCGTCCTGACTATTTATATCTATTCGACTTTGTTAATGGTTTGTCATAGAAGGTTAGACGATGTAGTAAATAAATAGAGATGATAAAAAGCTAAGATAAAATAATTTATGGCAGTCTTAAAAAACAAAATTGTTGCTGCATGAATTGCATGACGTATTTTATATGGCAAGTTTTATGTATGCGGTGGAGTTGTTCGTTGGTTTGGAATCCTTGTGGCTCAAGGATTTGGTCCATATATTTTATTCCCGCATTAATGAGAAGATTTGCATGAAGATTATATTTACCCTATTAAGGATATCTTTTAAGATATGCCTTAATTATCTTTTAGGGTTATGCGAGAAGTATATAAGCACGAAGATCTTATTGGTGCCGCTGCGCGTCTTGATAGATTATTGAGAGCTGGTCTTCTTCGTGCGTTTGAGAGTTAAGTTCTTCCCTTCATTCATCAATATTTGGGGTAGTTAATTTATTGGTGAGTGATTGTAATACTTTGAACGTTCTCACGTTCAAGGTCGGGTTTCATCTTTTCAATTCTGTGAAAAGTGTTTGGGTAGACTAGTGAGAGTTTACCGAGGATTCATTGGTGAGGAGTAGAGTCGGGTGAGGAGAGAACGTTCGGTGTTGCTGACGTTCACGAGTCTTGTATCCCTTATACTCATCATAGTGAATTGTTTCTTGGAATAGCTTCCCCCAGACGTAGGTGTGTTTATCACCGAACTGGGTTACCAACTTGTGTTCTCAACTGTGTTACTTTCTGTGTTACGTGTTGAGTTACATCTACCTACCGAAGTAGGGATTATACAATTTCAATTGGCACCAGAGCAGGTCATCGAGGTGCGGTGTTAGATCCTGGGATATCTGTATAATCTGTTGATACATTGGTGGTGCTTGCGATGAGTACTATCAAGGAGGGTGGTTCTACGGTCAGACCACCGTTGTTTGATGGCACAAGTTATGGGTATTGGAAGATCAGAATGGCTTCGTTTATCAGATCCATTGACGAGGCTGCATGGACTGCAGTGGAAAATGGTTGGAGTGCTCCAAAAGATGAAGATGGCTCAAAGAAACCTAGAACAAAATGGTCGGAAGATGAGCTAAAGCTATCCGGCATGAATCAGAAAGCTATCAACGCTATTCACACAGGTGTGAGTGTTGAAGTCTTCGCCATTATCTCCACGTGCAAATCTGCCAAGGAAGCATGGGATATCTTGGAGATCACCTATGAGGGCAACAAACGGGTGAAGAATCAGAGGCTTCAACAACTTACTTCACAATTTGAGTCTCTCAGAATGGACGAGAGTGAAAGCATTTCAGATTTTTATGCCAAATTGCTGAGTCTTTCAAATGAATTCTTCTCATTGGGAGAAAAGCTCACACAAGCCAAAATTGTGAGGAAAATCCTGAGATCTCTTCCTGAGAGATTTGATTACAAGGTTTCAGCCATCGAGGAAGCAAAGGACGTTGATGAGCTATCACCAAATGAACTTATTGGTTCCTTGAGGACATTCGAGATGGGCATGCGAGTGAATCCTAGTGAAAAGAAGAAGTCTGTGGCGTTCAAGGCTTCATCTACGAGCCAATCTGAAGAGGAATTAACTGTCGAAGATATGGCTGAGTGCATCGCGTATATCTCAAAGAGGTTTGGGAAGAAATTTTTCAGGAGAGGAAATGGAGAAGGGAACTCCAGATTTTGTCGGACCGAGAATCAAAGCGGTACTCAGCACAGAGGACCGAACACTTCAGAGAAGAAAGAAAATGGAGACAGGGGACCGCAGTGCCATGAATGTGATGGTTTTGGTCACATCAAGAGCGAATGTGCCAATAACTTCAAGTATCAGAAAGTTAGCAAGAAGGCGTTCCAAGCCACACACAGTGATGATGAGGTCACTGACACTGAGTGTTGGTCCCGGAAAAGAGTAATTGGTGTATGGGGGGGGGGGGGGGGGGAATACACCAATGCCAACCGTTTTTTACGTTTTTGAAAATCAGGTTGATCAGAAGGTCGATTGTCAAGGTCGATCCTATCAGAGGCAGATTGATCTATCAAGCTCGTTTGAAAACAAGCTTGATTTATCAAACTGTTAATGCGGAAGTTGGTGGAGGTTGATTACTCTTTGAAAAATCTAAGTCGTTAAGCAAATGCAGGTTGTTTCATGAAATGCAGGTTGATGCTCGTCAGATAGATAAAATATTGAAAGAGCGATAAATAGAGAGAGAGAGAGAGAGACACCGCAATTTAGCGTGGTTCGGAGAAACCCTCCTACGTCCACGTCAGGTTGACTCGACCTGAGAATCCCTTTACCTTTGGATCCAACCTCTCTCTTATTTATACTGACTGAGTATCAGTTCTAAATACACTCTAACTTGAATATATCTAGACACGAGTTTTGGGTCGTGACCCTTACAACCTTTCGTACAGAAAATGTACAAACAACCTTTCACTAATTACAGAGCTTGACTAACTTTATAATGGTGAAGAACACAAAACAATCTTTCTAACTTCGAACGGGTCGGAGAAGAAGATGTTTGAATCAACGACAAGCAGCAGTGAACGCTTCGTCGTTGTGGCTTTTATCGGAATCTAAAATCTCTCTTCGTCAAGTGTTTGGGAAACTAATGGAATTTTGAACACTTGAATGGATATGAACTTTGAGAGAGACTTTGGCAGAGTATTGGCGTTGATAGCTTGAGTTTCCCGTGCTTGAATCCGAAAATGGCTTGAAGTATATATAGGCAGTTTTGAAAAACTAGCCGTTGGAGTCAGGATTATGTGGCACTAGCCGTTGGAGGATGACTCACTTCTAGCCGTTGGGAAGATTCGTCCTTGCTGGCACACCACGTGGCAAGGATCAGGTCGTGTTGCTCCATGAAGGCGGAGCATCGACCTTGATATGATAAACCAGCTCTTGAAATCTTTTAAGTCAAAGCAGGCTGGAAGCTTGATAAGGAAGGTCGATAGACAGGAGGAAATACCAGCTCGATCCGAATGAGGCAGGTCGATAAACAACCTTTCTCTTACAGAGTGGATCGAACTTGTATTTAAACTTAGAGGGCATCGACCTGCACTAACAGGTAGCAGGTTGATCTATCGGCCTTGACCCTAAACAAGTGAAAATATGCCTAAGTGTGGTTTCGATAAACATCATCAAAATCAAACTGCAAGGGGTTCCCAACAATTTCCCCCTTTTTGATGATGTCGAAACCATTCACTTTACAAATAATTCCTAAGATATAAAACAATGAAAGATTGATTAACCATGAAGGTTGACAAGGAATTATAAGAAAGGCAGATAATGACATAATTAAAATAAAGCAGTAAAGGCAGTTTGCCTGGACAAAGAGGTATTGTCGTCAGGTCGAATAGATGATTTTTGCTTCATTCAGCTCGATAGCGAGATTACATAAGGAATTTACAATGCAGGCTATGAACTTAAATGAATTTCAAAAACATTACAAAATCATCTAATTCTGCTACTTCTTCTGCTGGGCACGGGTTGCCACTCGCTCTTCCTGGATCTGCTCCCTGGACTTGGCCTTCATACTTGCATAAATTCCATCCCTGATACGGCAGTAGGCGGGATCGGAATTTGAGACGTTAATGTTCATGCCGATAGCGGTCAGTGCGATGTACCGGTCGATTCGAGAATAATCCAAGTATCCCGAATCACCGATAAGTAAGGGCATAAAATATTGCTTGGCTGGAGCCCTTACTATCGCACCGGCCTCTGCAGCCTTCCTACGAAGTTCACCAACAAAATCTTGGTGAGGAAATTTGAGCATGTAGGCCGCATAGGCATCATCAGCATCTTCTGGAAGGGAGGGGTCATTGATCCAGTAGTAGAGGAGGATGAAACAACCGTTGAGCTCCTTCAGCAGGGCGTTCTGGCTCTCGTCGAGCCACTCCACAGCATGCTGTTGGAGTCCAGCCTCCAAAATGAGCTCGGAGGCCGACTGGCTGATCCAGTCCTCTTCAGCCTTCTTCCTAGCTTCGGCAGCCCGGCGCTCCGCAATGAACCGCCTTTGCTCGCTTGGATTCACGGCCTGCTCCGGAGTAGCTCCGGCAAGATGCATGGCTGTGATAAGCTCGGCCTCTTTAGCCAAACGAGCTTTGGCAGCAGCGGCCTCCTCAGGAACGGACTTGGAGGCCTCGGCCTCGGAAACGGACTTCCTTGGCGGCGGAGGCGGAGGAGGAGGGGGAGGAGCCAAAGAAGATTGAGGGGTTTTGGATTTGGAGGTCCTCTTCTTCTTGGTGGCGGCGGCGGCCCTTGCTTCTTCCCCCTTTTCGACATCATCAGAAAGGGTGTTAATTAGGGAAAGAAGGGAAGCGTCCTCCTCCTGCAGCTTTCCACACAGCATTTTGAATCTTTCTTCGGCTAGTGGTTTGGTTAGGATATCAGCCCGTTGAATATCAGTGTGTATCTTCTCAATAACCACGTTCTTCTTTTCCACGTGATCACGAATAAAGTGATGTCGAATATCCACGTGTTTGCATCTTGAATGGAGACTGGATTCTGAGTAATGGCGATAGCACTCGAGCTGTCGCAGAATATAGGCACTTCACTGACTTCAACTTCATAATCTTTGAGTTGTTGTTTGATCCACAAGATTTGTGCGCAACAACTCCATGTGGCCATGTACTCGGCCTCTGTGGTGGAGGTGGCTACTGAAGTTTGTTTCTTTGAAAACCATGATATCAGCTTGTTTCCGAGAAAGTGGCAAGTACCCGAGGTAGATTTCCTATCGAGCTTGCACCCTGCATGATCGGAATCTGAATAACCTGTAAGCTGCAAATTATCATCACAAGGATACCAAAGACCTAAGTTTACGGTTCCTTTGATGTATCGAAGAATTTCTTTGCCGCTTCCAAGTGAGATTCCTTTGGATTAGCTTGATATCGAGCACACACTCCAACTGCAAAAGTGATATCAGGTCGACTCGCAGTTAGATAAAGTAATGAACCAATAATACCCCTGTACTGTGTTATGTTGGCAGGTTTTCCTTCGGGATCCGGGTCTATCTTCCCACCAGAGAGCATTGGTATTTTGATGGGCTTGCTGTCTTTGACACCAAACTTATCGACCAGCTCGTGTGCGTACTTTGTTTGGCTAATGAAGATTCCTTCATCGGACTGCTTGACCTGCAACCCTAGAAAGAAATTCATTTCTCCCATCATAGACATTTTGTATTTGTCTGTCATGAGGTTACCAAATTTTTCGCATAGTATGGGAGATTTAGATCCAAAAATAATATCATCAACATAAATTTGTACTAAAAGGATATGTTCATTCACTTTGATAGTGAATAGCGTTTTGTCGACTGACCCACGCTTGAATCCAGATTCGATGAGAAAGGATGATAGCGTCTCATACCAAGCTCGAGGAGCTTGCTTAAGACCGTAGACGACCTTGTGTAATTTGTAGACTTTGCTCGAATCACCCTCCTCGAATCCTGGAGGCTGTTCCACATAGACTTCCTCTTCGAGAACGCCATTGAGGAACGCGCTTTTTACATCCATCTGGTAGACTTTGAATCGTTGATGAGCGGCATAAGCTAGAAACAGCCTTATAGCTTCTAATCTTGCGACGGGGGCAAACGTCTCATCATAATCGATTCCTTCTTGTTGGCAGTAACCCTTTGCAACCAATCGGGCTTTATTTCTGACAACTTCTCCAGATTCATCTCTCTTGTTTTTATAGACCCATTTGACTCCAATGACGCCCTGATGATAAGGACGATCAACTAGAGACCATACTTCATTTCTTTTGAATTCATTGAGTTCTTCTTGCATGGCTTCAATCCAGTCAGCATCACGAAGAGCTTCAATGGTATCTTTTGGTTCTATACGAGAGAGGTAGCAGCTTAGTAGCGCACTTTCACCAATCGTTCTTCTTGTCCGCACTCTTTGGTTTGGGTTCCCAATAATGAGCTCTTTTGGATGATCATCGATCCATCGTCTGCGTCGAGATCTTTCTTCGTTCAAAATAATTGGATCGGGCTCATTAATAGGTTCGTCAAACTCTGGGTGAGTTGAAGATTGATCAGTGGGCTCGTGCTGCTGCTCGGGCTGTTGATCAGACTGAATGTCGAGCTGCTCCATTGAGTCATCGAGCTGCTCGATTTGAGTTGTAAGGTCGTGAACAACATCAGTCTGGGGAACTGAGAATGGGGGATCAGCCTGGTTAATTCCGGCTGATGTATTACAGCTAGATGTAGGAACATCACTTGCATCATTTCCCCCTTGCTGTGTGACCTTCGGATCAGATTGATCCTCTTCCTCTAGATCAGTTGAAGTCCATACTAGCAGGTCGTCGATGGGGGAGTTAGACGGCCTGTTAGTAGCGGAATGATCTGGACCTGTACTTAACTCTCTGTACAGACAAGTAGATTCATCAAACACAACATGAGGTGTTACCTCCACAACTAGGGTTTTCTTATTAAAAACTCTATAAGCTTTGCTAACCTCCGAGTATCCTAAAAATACTCCTGGATCGGCCTTGCTATCAAAAGTTTTTAATTGAGATTTCCCATTGTTATGAATGTAACACAAGCATCCAAAAGATTTAAAATACTTCAACCTGGGGAGCTTGTTGTTCCACAGCTCATAAGGAGTCTTTCCATGTCGGGTAGTGATGATCGACCTGTTCTGGGTATAGCAGGCAGTGTTAACGACCTCTGCCCAAAACTTCTTTGGAAGATTTTTCATCCAACATGGTACGAGCTGCTTCCTTCAGCGATCTGTTACGGCGTTCTACTACGCCGTTTTGTTGAGGTGTACGAGCTGCTGAAGTTTGATGATGAATTCCACTCTTTGTGCAATATTCTTCGATCATTGCATTGATAAATTCGGTGCCTCGATCGGATCGAATGGAGATGATGGATTTCTCCTTTTGATTGCACAGTTTGCTCAGCAACGCGGGTAGCTTCTCCAAAGTCTCCTTCTTTTGTACATGAAAATAAACCACGTAAATCTAGAATAATCATCTATAATAACGAGAGCGTATTTTCTACCGTTTATACTCAAGGGAGTGACTGGGCCAAAGAGGTCGAGATCGAGAACCTCAAGAATTCGATTTGAAGCTTGTGCCGTCACACTTGGAAAGGATGATCTTGTTTGCTTTCCAGCTTGACAGGCTTTGCAAATGTGATCACGATCGAAGACTTGATCTGGTAGGTCGTTCACCAGTTTGTTGCGTGCGAGCTTGTTGATGGCCTTGAAGTTTAAGTGACTCAGCCTCTTGTGCCATAACCAGCTTATCTCGGAATCAGCCTTTGTGATCAGGCAGGTCTCCATCCCATCAGTCCATTGGACTATGTAGAGTCTATCCTGCAAAATTCCGGTAAGACGTATTTCTCCTTCCTCATTTCTCACGAGACATTTGTTAGTAGTGAATTCTACTCGTTTACCATTCGAGCAGAATTGTGACACAGAGAATAAATTATGATTAAGACCTTCAACATACGAGACGTTAGAAATAGTTGTTTTCCCAACTTTTAGATCGCCCTGGCCTCTTGTGTGACCCTTCGAATTCCCTCCAAAGGTTACAAGTGGCCCGTCTCGTTCTTGATAGTTTGATAGTAGCGTTTTGTCGCACGTCATGTGCTTGGAGCATCCACTATCAATGATCCATACAGCTCCACGAGCTGCTTGGCTCCTTCTTTGAGCCTTCCCGACCTGCAATTAGTTAAACTTAGCAACCCATTTGAGATTGGGTGTTACATCGGTTGTGGGAACGGCCTTTGGGACCCAGATTTGTTTCGCCGGTCTGCTTCTATCCGAGGCTGAGGACGAGGCAGTGGCAGTCTTGGGCTTGGGAGCCTTGGACTTCTTTGAACGAGGGCGGCGAGGTTGATAATACTGCTCTTCATAAAAGCCAAGTTGATACTGCCAGTCTTGAGAGTTTGACTGTTGAGGATAGTGGCAGTTACAACCTTGATGAGCCTGGTAGAAGAACTGAGGGTGATACGGCCTTTGATAGTGCTGGCCTTCGTATCGCCCTTAATGTACAGCCTGCATTCGATGGGCGGGGGCAGGTCGACGATGCTGGGCAGGTCGACTCACTTTCTTTTGAGGAACGGGCTGTTCCTTCTTGTGTTGCTTTAATAGGATGGCTTGGGGCTGTCGAACTGGATTCTTCAGCTTGACCATCCTATCTGGGAGAGCTTGATGAGCTTTCCGAACACTCTTTGATTTTGACTACGCCTTCACGAACTTGATCTCACAGTCTTTGTTCTTGCTTTCCTTGGATTTTCCATTAAATCCAATACCAGAGTGATCGCGCGGATTGCGTTGCATGGATTGGACTTCTTCCAATTTCTTTCCACTTTTCTTCAACTGACTCAAGGTGAGTTGAAGCTTTCCTTCCTTTTCCACGAGGAGCTCGTGTCGAATAGCCAAGTCAGACAACTTTGATGTAAGGCTGTGAATTTCAGCATCTTTGGTTTTGAGGGACTCGTCCTTCTCGAGCTCCCTGGTATCGAACTCCTTTACACGTAAAGTCAATTCTTCAATCTTTGACTTTAGGGCTTCGATCTCCCTTTCCTTTTCCTCATCATAGGGAGAGAATCTTTCTTCTAATGCTAGCTTGTATTTTTCATTCTTGTTCATCAGCTCAGCATTATATTCAACGACCTCTTTGAGAGTATCCACGAGATCAGCATAATCATCGAGCTATTTCTTGATTTCTTCCCAAGACACAGCGTCGGATAGTTCTTCACCTTCTTCTGCACATTCATCGTCAGAAAAAGAAAGTGAAATGGGTTGAGGATCTACCTTTGAAGATCCCTCGTTTTGTTGGTGCTCTCCAACGAAACATTCTTCATCATCACTTTCGTCGAAAGCGATGTAACCCTCGTCATCACTTGACGAGCTGTCTGAGAGGTGAGCTTCCTTTGATTCTTCGGCGATCATGGCAGCTCGTTGATCCTTGAGCTTCTTATCGCGCTTTGCACGGAGCTCGTCTCTCTCAGCCTTCGTCAGATCAGGACAATCGGTCTTATAGTGACCCGGCCTGCCACAACCAAAACAACAACCCTCGGGTGTGTTAGAAGAATTGAAGGTTGAGGGTTTACCTTCTCCCTTTTTGTCAGGGCGGTCGTGGTTGCGGTTTGAGAAATTTCGCTTGTTGTCACGGTAGAATTTTTTGTATTTGACAACCTTTCCTAGGAGCTTCTCATTTCTCCTAGCAGCGAGTGCATAATCGAGAGTCATTTTCTCGAACTTTTGACGATGGATTCGTCAATCGTGCTTGGGGTAGCAACAGAGGCTGACTCGGCCTTGAAGGCTACCTCCTTGTCACTCTTTTCATCGGCCTTCTTGCTGGTGGAAGGCTGTGCTGATCCGTGGATGCGGATCATCTCATATTCATTTCCGACAAGAATGTCGAAAAGATCTTCAGTGGTGAGGGAGTTGAAGTCGGAACGAGCTGGATGCATGGCGGTGTATACGTGCCAGTTTGCGGGTAGGGCACACATCACTTTAAGATTCTTCTCGCTCTGCGTATATTTGTGAGGGTTGATTGCAGCGATCTTGAGAATTATTTCGGTGAAGCGAATCTTCATTGCTTCTATGGTTTCACCTGAAATCATTTTGAAATCATCGAACTTGCTGCACGCCATGGACAGCTTGTTCTCCTTCATCTCCTCTGAACCCAGGCTGATGGACCGGAGGGTATCCCACATCTCTTTGGCAGTCTCAAGATTTCGGATCTTGGCAAGATAGACGCCCTTAACAGTGCTTGAGATGAGTCCCTTTGCGTAATCATCGAGACTGGCCTCCTTCCTTTCCTCGGTTGTGTAGTCGCGAGGATTTTTGAGGATCTTTTCGTATGTGGCCTCCCCGGGGGACGTTCCATCAACGATGATCTTCGCTGCATAAATGGGAGAGGGGCCATTTTCGATGATCTCCCACATAAGGACGTGATGTGCCTTGAGACACATCTTGATTCTGAAGCTCCAGTCTTCATTGCCTTGAATGGAGAAATCTTCACAAACCCTGAGAAGAGAAGCCTCCATTGCAAATAATATGATATGATATGAATGAAAGATTTTTCAAAAGGATCGGTTCAAAATGACCAAAAGTTTGATAAAGACTTTTAGTATGCAAAGCAGCGGTCAAAAGAACCACTGCTCTGATACCACTTGTTGGTCCCGGAAAAGAGTAATTGGTGTATGGGGGGGGGGGGGGGGGGGGGGGGGGGAATACACCAATGCCAACCGTTTTTGACGTTTTTGAAAATCAGGTTGATCAGAAGGTCGATTGTCAAGGTCGATCCTATCAGAGGCAGATTGATCTATCAAGCTCGTTTGAAAACAAGTTTGATTTATCAAACTGTTAATGCGGAAGTTGGTGGAGGTTGATTACTCTTTGAAAAATCTAAGTCGTTAAGCACATGCAGGTTGTTTCATGAAATACAGGTTGATGATCATCAGATAGATAAAATATTGAAAGAGTGATAAATAAAGAGAGAGAGAGAGAGAGACACCGCAATTTAGCGTGGTTCGGAGAAACCCTCCTACGTCCACGTCAGGTTGACTCGACCTGAGAATCCCTTTACCTTTGGATCCAACCTCTCTCTTATTTATACTGACTGAGTATCAGTTCTAAATACACTCTAACTTGAATATATCTAGACACGAGTTTTGGGTCGTGACCCTTACAACCTTTCGTACAGAAAATGTACAAACAACCTTTCACTAATTACAGAGCTTGACTAACTCTATAATGGTGAAGAACACAAAACAATCTTTCTAACTTCGAACGGGTCGGAGAAGAAGATGTTTGAATCAACGACAAGCAGCAGTGAACGCTTCGTCGTTGTGGCTTTTATCGGAATCTAAAATCTCTCTTCGTCAAGTGTTTGGGAAACTAATGGAATTTCGAACACTTGAATGGATATGAACTTTGAGAGAGACTTTGGCAAAGTATTGGCGTTGATAGCTTGAGTTTCCCGTGCTTGAATCCGAAAATGGCTTGAAGTATATATAGGCAGTTTTGAAAAACTAGCCGTTGGAGTCAGGATTATGTGGCACTAGCCGTTGGAGGATGACTCACTTCTCGCCGTTGGGAAGATTCGTCCTTGCTGGCACACCACGTGGCAAGGATCAGGTCGTGTTGCTCCATGAAGGCGGAGCATCGACCTTGATATGATAAACCAGCTCTTGAAATCTTCTAAGTCAAAGCAGGCTGGAAGCTTGATAAGGAAGGTCGATAGACAGGAGGAAATACCAGCTCGATCCGAATGAGGCAGGTCGATAAACAACCTTTCTCTTACAGAGTGGATTGAACTTGTATTTAAACTTAGAGGGCATCGACCTGCACTAACAGGTAGCAGGTCGATCTATCGGCCTTGACCCTAAACAAGTGAAAATATGCCTAAGTGTGGTTTCGATAAACATCATCAAAATCAAACTGCAAGGGGTTCCCAACACTGAGTTTGAGGAAGGACAGGATACATCTCATACTGCACATGTTGCTACAGTAAATGGTCCAAGGCTCGTGTCTATTGTTGATGATCAAGATCCATTCAAAGTTAAAGACGTGGAGGAAGAAGAAGATGATCAGGAGGACTATGATGAGTTGATGGATGCGTGTAAGAAGGCACTGATTTTGAACCAGAGCCTTACGGAGCAGGTCAAGAATCTTGAAAGGGAAAGAAACGCTTTAAGATCCGAGGTTGAATCTCTTCAAGAAAAGCTCAAAAGCTGCGAGGACGGAAGAAAGGAGACTGATGAAGAATTGAATCATATTCAGAAGTTAATGAAGATGATGAATTCCAGTACCGAGAAGCTTGATGAAATTCTCAGACTTGGAAAGAGAGCTGCAGATAAGGAGGGTCTTGGATTCAATCGAAATAACTATCAACAAGTTGGATACCAATATCAGCAAAGAGCTCAAAGACAAGACTGGAACAAGACAGAGAGAGGAGTCGAAGGATGGAGACAATCCAATGATTTTGTTGGAACTCAATCTAGTGGAAAATCGGTTAGGCGTGAGGAATGGAGGCCTAAACTAACCGAAACCTCAATTGTTGCCAAACAGAAGCCTGGAGAACAAGGAGCTACAGAGAAGGTACCCAAACAAGAACTCCACAAGGTACCCGAGCATAATCCAGATTCTGAAGTATTCATTCCTCTCTGTCATTACTGTCATAGACTTGGCCATATCAGACCAAGATGTCGGTTCTACCTTGGTGATAAGAGGCAAGAGATGCTCAAATATCATAATAGAAGGAATCAAGGTCAGGGCTATAGGGCTTACGTTGTTCACACCAGTAATAGCTCCAGAGTGGGAAACTCTTGGTATATTGACAGTGGATGCTCGCAGCACATGACAGGTAACATGAATCTTCTTGTTAATGTGCAAAGTTGCTCTAATGAGTCGGTTGTGTTTGGTGATGGTGGAAAAGGCAGATTTCGAGGAATTGGTACACTGAATGTACCTGGGATGCCAGTTCTGGAAGGGGTTCTCTATGTTGAAGGCTTGAGAGCAAATCTGGTCAGTATCAACCAGTTGTGTGATGATGGGATGAGCGTAAGCTTTGGGAAAAATAGCTGCATCATCAACAAAGGAACATATAAGTTTCTGGAGGCAAACAGATCAGCTGACAATTGCTACATCTTTACTCCAAAGATCACAAGCTACAGGGTTGCTTCTAAGATGAGTGAAGTTTGGCATCAGAAACTTGGGCACACACACTACAGGAAAATTCAGAGGCTTATTCAACTGAATGCCATTGAAGGAATTCCCAAAATCAGATTTGGAGATGTTGATTTTTGTGGACCGTGTCAACAAGGGAAACAGACTCAGGAGGTACACAAGAGAGTACTCCGAATCACTACAGCCAAAGTCTTTGATCTCATGCACATGGATTTGATGGGACCCATGCAAGTTGAAAGTCTAGGAGGAAAGAAATACATTCTTGTTTGCGTGGATGACTTCTCAAGATACACATGGGTTGAATTCTTAAGAGAGAAATCAGACACTTTCGAGGCGTTCAGAGTTTTGTGTCTAAGATTGGAAGTAGAAAAGGAGAACAAACTCAAGGCAATCAGAAGTGATCATGGGCGTGAGTTTGAGAATCAAGAGTTCATGGAGTTCTGCCAATCCAAAGGGATAAGACACGAATTCTCAGCTCCTATCACACCTACACAGAATGGTGTGGTTGAAAGGAAAAACAGGACCCTGCAGAGCACTGCCAGAACTATGATGAAGGCTAAAGAGATTGCACTTAGACTCTGGGCTGAAGCATTTGAGACAGCTTGCTACATTTGCAATAGAGTGTACCTCAGGCCGCAGACAGAGGTTACTGCTTATGAGATCTGGCGTGGAAGGAAGCCAAATGTGAAACACCTTCACATTTTTTGCTCACGATGCTTTGTGGTAAATGACAGAGTGCAGAGGAAGAAACTTGATGACAAGGGAATAGAGGGAATCTTTGTAGGCTACTCTAGAAACAGCCGAGCTTACAGAGTGTACCTGAAAAATCAAAGCACTGTTATTGAGTCAATTAATGTGACTTTTGATGATTCAGTAGAAGGCGATGTAAATACTGAAGAAGAGGTCCTGATTACCAGTATTGCAGAGAGTTCTCAGAGTCCTAGTAAGGAGAATGATGTCAAAGTGGAGGAGATGACTCTGGAGGGTACTCAAGATGGTACTCCAACTGGTACCTCAGACATTGCCGAAACAAGAGTTCATAAGAATCACTCAGCTTCAGATGTGATTGGACATATTAATGATGGGATGCAAACCAGAAAGAGAGAGATAGACTTCAAGAAATTGGTTTCCCACATAGCAACCGTGTGTTTTGTCTCAAAAATTGAGCCCAAGAACGTCAATGATGCATTCCAGGATGAAAACTGGATAGCAGCCATGCAAGAAGAACTCTTGGAATTTCAGTGTTGCAATGTATGGTATCTAACTTCTCTTCCCAAAGGTGCTAATGTGATTGGAACGAAGTGGATATTCAAGAATAAGACAGATGAGCAAGGGAACATCACTCGTAACAAGGCCAGATTGGTTGCTCAAGGATACTCACAGGAAGAAGGCATTGACTACGGGGAGACTTTTGCTCCAGTTACCAGATTGGAGTCTGTGAGATTTTTGATGGGTATGGCTAGCAGCTTGGATTTCAAGCTATACCAGATGGACGTCAAAAGTGCTTTTCTGAATGGAAATTTAGAAGAGGAGGTATATGTTAAGCAACCGAAGGGTTTTGAAGACCCCGAGCATCCAGAGTATGTGTACAGATTGAACAAGGCTCTATACGGATTGAAGCAAGCTCCCAGAGCTTGGTACAACACGTTGGCTGAGTTTCTCCTTAAGAAGGGATATGTTCGTGGTAGTGCTGACAAAACATTGTTTGTTAAGCATCAAGGAGGTCACATATTTATTGTTCAAGTGTATGTTGATGATCTTGTCTTCGGTTCCAAATCAGAGACTCTGGTGAATGAATTTGTGAAATTGATGACTTCTAAATTCAAGATGAGTATGTTTGGAGAACTGAAGTTCTTTTTGGGGCTTCAAGTCAAGCAATGTGAAGATGGAATCTTTGTGAGTCAGGAGAAGTATGCTGAAAATCTGGTGAAAAAGTTTGGTATGGAGAATTCTAAGGCGAAGAGGACACCAATGGGTACATCAGTCAAGCTGACTCAAGAAGAAGAAGGCAAACCGGTGGAACAAACAGTGTACAGAAGTATGATTGGTAATCTACTGTATCTAACAGCCAGTAGACCGGATATTGCTTACAGTGTTGGGGTCTGCTCGCGATTCCAATCAAATCCTAAGGAAAGTCACCACAAGGCTGTGAAGAACATTATAAAGTATGTCAAAGGAACGTGCAAGATTGGCTTATGGTTTGGAAAGGGAAGTTCTCTGAAGCTTACTGGATACAGTGATGCAGATTGGGCTGGAAATCCAAATGATCGGAAGAGTACTACTGGAGGATGTTTTTTCTTGGGAGATAATCTAATCTCGTGGCATAGCAAGAAACAGAATTGTGTCTCTCTATCCTCTACAGAAGCTGAATATATAGCAGCTGGGAGTGCATGCACTCAGTTGATCTGGATGACCAAGATGCTGTATGATTATGGGATTGATGAGAAAGAGTATGTCTTGTTCTGTGACAATATTGGAGCTATCAATCTTTCCAAAAATCCAGTCAGTCATTCAAAGGCCAAACACATAGAGATCAGACATCACTTTATTAGAGATCTTGTTGAAAACAAGACTTTATCTCTTCAGCATGTTTCTACTCGAGTGCAAGTGGCGGATATTTTTACCAAACCTTTAGATGGAGAAAGGTTTGAGGCTCTTCGAAAGTCACTCGGGATGTGTATAATCTGAGCTGCTCAGATTATGATTATTTGATTTCATCTATTGTTTGATTTCATGGTGTGATGGGTTGTGTTATGTTTGGTGTTATCCTTTGGGTACTTATCTGACGTGGAGTTTCTGTCAGTTGAAATAAGGGGCTATTTTTTTGCGCGCCCTTTTGCTGTTACTGTTGCTCTTTGGAATTCGAACCGGCGCTTGCTTATAGCAGAGTTTATCGTCTCTGCTTCTCAATTGTGCTAGGGTTCCCTTATTTCCTAATTTCCTCCGCCGGATCTTTCGTCTCTCTCTCCGATTTTCTCTCGTTTCTCCGCCAGATTTCTGATTGTTTGTGCTGTATCCATGGTTTCCTTCGAGCTTTCTGAAGGTATTGATCTTGAGTTGTTGTTTGCGGCGGCCTAGCCTGCACCCAGAACCCCTCTGTTGCCGTGGTACGGCGCCGGGTTAGTCGAGGAGGTTGCTCTCCCATCTCCTCTCCGTGAATCCGTTCCTCCATCTCCTCCCAGGGACGAGGTCACTCAGGAGCCTCTCCAGCCATTATTTGATGGTGATTTCATTCCTCCTCCGCCTCCGACGGAACCCTCCCCTAGGGTTTCTGTCTCTGCATCTTCGGTGGAGCCCCCTCAGCGGAAGAAGAAAATTAAGCAGGTTGCTCGGAAGAACAAGTCCCCACCTCCTCCGCCGCCCTCTGTTGGCGTCGCTCGTCGGACGAGGTCTCAAGCTCGTGTACCTCTCAGTGTTTCTGGTTCTGCCTCAAATCGGAAGAGAAAAGCTTCTTCTCTTGCGTCTGTTCAGGGCAGGAAGAGGTCAGTCAAGGGGAAAGGCAAGAAGCCAGTGATTGATTTGGACTCGGAATCTGATGCCGAGGTTCCCGTTCCCAGTGATTCCGATGAAGAAGATGTTGTTCCTCCCTCTTCTTCGAAAGGTACAGAAGCTCCTTCTCTGCCTGCTGGGTATAAATTCATGCCGATTTTTTGTGATGCCTTCTATACAAAGTTTTGGGAGATTAGCTCTGAGAAAATTATCATAGTGGATAAGCCTGCCAGGGAGTTTGATCTGCGTAGGGCAGGGGTTTTTGATTGCATTTTTTATGCCAAGCTGTTGACTACCTTAGATGAAGGTTTTTGTTGGGTGAAGGATGTTATCATGGAGTTCTACTCCAATCTGAGTTTGTCAATGTTTGACATTAAGTCTCCTGATTATCATCGTGGATTCGTTCGGGGAAAATTCTTTAACTTCTCTCCTTCCTTGATTGATGCTTTCGTATGTGGTGAAGTGGTGAGGGAAAGTTTAGAGCCCATTGATGCCAATCTAATTGTTGCTACTTTGCTGGACAAAAAGGGTGCTAAGTGGCCTGTTAAGGCTAAGAAACTGAGGGCCTCTGCCATGTCCCCTAAGTA
This sequence comes from Thymus mandschuricus, assembly GCA_029379335.1. Lineage (NCBI taxonomy): Eukaryota > Viridiplantae > Streptophyta > Magnoliopsida > Lamiales > Lamiaceae > Thymus > Thymus mandschuricus. The sequence continues at coordinate 37,663,272 of CM057073.1, read as the reverse complement.
CAAAGCATTGTACTACATTGCCAACAGAAATTGGGTGCCTACGACCCACAAGACATATGTTAATCTCTCTCTGGCAACGCTGCTGTACAATGTTGGTCAAGGACTTCCTGTGTCCTTTGGAAGGTTGGTGTTTGATGCTCTCGCAGAGCATGCTGAGAAGGTGGTTTCTGCAAATAAAGCTATCTGCTTCCCTCGATTCTTGTATGCCTACATTTGCAAATTCGTGGAGTTTGAAATTCCTGATGGTGCAAAGGCTCCAGCTGCTCCTTACATGAGATTCACTAAGGCTCAGACTGGTGTTGAAGCTGAGTCTCCTCCTTTCAGCATGAAAACAGAGAAGGCATCATCTTCCTCGATGCCTCATGAGGAGAATATTGAGGATATTCAGCTGCCTTTCGGCCCTGCTCCTCCCCATTATGAACCAGTGATTTCCAAGCTCATGTTCCAAGCTATATCATTGGAATATGAATCCACTTGTGAGCAGATTCGGCTGCTGCTTAAGAAGAAGAAGGAGATTGATGATCTGCTTATCCTGGCTGGTGGCACACCGCAAGGGGGAGCTGCTGATGCTCCTGCTGCTGCGGTTGGTGCAGAAGAGGATGAGGCTGTTGATGAAGAGATTGAAGCAGAACAGCCTTAGCTTGGCATTTCATGTCTGCATTCAAGGGAGAGATGTGTGTAAGTTGTTTTGTTTTTTTCTGCTCTTGCTACCTTGATGCTCTGCTGCTCTGCTGGTTTTCTGGATATTTTTATTTTTTGTTGATGGTGGTTGTTTAAACAGATTCTTTTGATGGAGACTGTAATAGTAATTAGGATGATGATGGTTCTTGTCTCTCTATGTCTGTGGATAATTGTGGATAAGCCGTATGTGATTATCAGATGATGGCTGGTTCTGCTTTGGGTATTTGCCGTGTTCTGTGTTTTGGTTGGATCTCTGTGGTGTTCTAAGTGGTGTTATGGAGTGAGTATATATTGCTCTCTATGTGTGAGTATTCTAGTTCGGGTGAGCTCGGCTAGTACTACATATTAGAGAGTGCTTGAAGCAAGGGGGAGTTTTTCTGCACTATGCATTCGGGTATGGTTATGTGGGTGCGCTCCTTGCCTACTTGATTTTGCATTGGGTGCTTTGTATCTTGGAGGAGTTGTGTGAGTTGTGTGTGTTCGTGTGATTGCATACATAAAATGCCAAGGGGGAGATTGTTGCTGCATGGATTGCATGGCGTATTTTATATGGCAAGTTTTATGTATGCGGTGGAGTTGTTCGTTGGTTTGGAATCCTTGTGGCTCAAGGATTTGGTCCATATATTTTATTCCCGCATTAATGAGAAGATTTGCATGAAGATTATATTTACCCTATTAAGGATATCTTTTCAGATATGCCTTAATTATCTTTTAGGGTTATGCGAGAAGTATATAAGCACGAAGATCTTATTGGTGCCGCTGCGCGTCTTGATAGATTATTGAGAGCTGGTCTTCTTCGTGCGTTTGAGAGTTAAGTTCTTCCCTTCATTCATCAATATTTGGGGTAGTTAATTTATTGGTGAGTGATTGTAATACTTTGAACGTTCTCACGTTCAAGGTCGGGTTCCATCTTTTCAATTCTGTGAAAAGTGTTTGGGTAGACTAGTAAGAGTTTACCGAGGATTCATTGGTGAGGAGTAGAGTCGGGTGAGGAGAGAACGTTTGGTGTTGCTGACGTTCACGAGTCTTGTATCCCTTATACTCATCATAGTGAATTGTTTCTTGGAATAGCTTCCCCCAGACGTAGGTGTGTTTATCACCGAACTGGGTTACCAACTTGTGTTCTCAACTGTGTTACGTGTTGAGTTACATCTACCTGCCAAAGTAGGGATTATACAACTTCAAAAATGATTATACTGATGGGAAAAAATTGACAAACAACTGGACCGGATAATATATTTCCAAATACTTTCAGACATGAACACGTAACACATAACCTCTCTCTCATTTGTGACGTTGTATTTTATTAATTATTTAACCCTCGAGCTAAGAAAGATTTCGATATAGTCGTAAACAAGAACTTAGTTTTATAATGATTAAAAAAAACTTGAATTGGTTGAGGTCAAATTAATCGATCTCGAAAATTAAGCCTGGTTAAGCCCGACTGGCTAGCTTCACGTTGGGCCAAAATCAGCCCGGCCCGAAAATGCCCATCTTTTTAGGGATGACAATTTTACCGGCAAACCCGATTACCCGCGGGTACCCGATTTTACCCGCGGGTTTGGGTATTGAATCATGTACCCGACTCGAGTTTGGGGCGGGGGCGGGTTTAAGGGTCCCCACCTCATACCCGTCCCGATAGTAAATTAAATATTAATAATTTTAAATTATATTTAAAATTTTAATAAATTTAATATTTTTGTTATTAATCTTTAGTAAAAAAAGAATTAATTTATGAATATAATATTAATTAATTAACTAATTTTTAATTATAAATTAATTTTAACATTAAATTAATTATTATTATTATTATTATTATTATTATTATTATTATTATTATTATTATTATTATTATTATTATTATTATTATTATTATTATTATTATTATTTGTTTATAAAAAAATCAATTTTTTAAATAAAAATATTGTAATCGGGTACCAGACAGGTATCCTTCTCCCGCCGGGTAATCCCCGCCCCATACCCACATTGATTTAATCGGATTTCGGGGCGGATTCGGGGGGAATTTTCGGAGGCGAGTATGAGGGTGGGGAAGCTTATAATGTTTGAGCATTCTTAATGTACTCCCTCAATTCCCGTTTAAGTGTCCTGCATGCATCATATTTTTTTCTACAAAAAAGTGTCCCATCAAATGTACTATATTAGGCAAAAATTAATTCGAACTGCCAATTTTACTTCTATAATTATGTAATATGTTTACGAGAAATATTCCCCTACCTATCGTGTGCATTCTTAATGTGTTAACTGCTGATGTGACAATAATATGATTTACTTTCATAGATAGGTTAGGATATATATTTAAATCTTTATTCACTAATAGTATATCATGTTATCCGTGAGTACATTAAGAATGGTCACGGTGGGTAAGACATCATTCCTCATTTATTTACATGTCCAACTTTTTATATAAATCTTAGGGTATGAAAGGTAATTTTTCTTGTTCTGCTTGGTTTATGTAATTTGTTGAGTTATGACACTTAATTAGGGGGGAGGGAGTAGTTGGTAGGGGTTGATGTCGCTTCATCTTCAAGTTGTAATTACTTAATTAGACACATGTCATGAATGAGTGGAGTTCTTTAACTTTTTTTATGCTTTGCCATTAATTGTTTGAATACCTATTTTATAAAAATTTCCTCAAATGAAGTTCGCACCTAGGTAGAAATGAAATAAAAAAGAGCTCAAAACAATCATGTTAACAAAGCTTTTAGAGTGATAAGGAAAAACTCCCCCAACGCCTGCTGTTCCGAGTTCTCCATGAAAAGCATCAAAGTTCAGTTTTATCTAGTCAACTTCAGGGGAAGAGATCAACCAAAGAGAGGGCTCTAGTATATCAATTACTTTCAAATTAAAATTTATGATGAACAGGCTAAATGGGTGTACAAATGCTTTAAATTCCTATCATGACCATTCATGGAAGAATTGGAATAATGAAGTATGTTGATTGATAGGATATGATTCAATCACTAGGCTCAAGCATTGGGTACAATATAAATGGGCCTAACATTAAGCTCAGCCTAGTGAGTTTGGCCCAAGAAGAAACAGTCCATGAAGACTTCATCATAGAATGCAACTCAAATTCTATGAGATGTAGAAGACTCGAAGGCTTATCACAAAGGAGATAAACTCAAAGAATCGTTATAGGAGAAGACTTTGTATTAGAGTCAAACTCCACATACTTGTATATAAATAGGGGCTAGATTAGAGTGAGGATTCATTGATACTTTTCATACTTTTTGTACTCGACATACACGATCAATAAAGGCCCTCCCTCTTACTCCGTGGACGTAGATCTATTTTGATAGTTCGAACCACGTAAATCCCTTCGTGTCTTTTCATTCATCGTTTTTACATTTACTGCCTCACAAAAATTAGATCGATCATTGGCGCCGTCTGTGAGAATCATAAACTTTGTGTTTCCGATCAACGTTTTTCGACGCAATCGACTATCATGACGAAGAACACACGAAGCTTTGCATCAAGGGTTGCTTCCGGCGCCAACGATGCCGACAAAGCGCGCCAAGAATAACCCGAGAGGAGACGCGACTCCCGAAGGACACGTTCAAACCCTAGACGAGCAGGGCAACCTTCTTCTTCATGAAGAGGAAGAAGATTATTAGAGAGGAGAAGATCTCCACAGAGAAGAAGATCGCAACAGCAGGAGAGGAGAACCCTAAGTTGCACTGCCGAACATCGGCGAAGCAGTATAGGAGTTTGTCGAGGCAAACGAGGGGATCTTCCTCCAATTCCTCAATCAAAGGCAAGGTCGACATCAGCAGGAGAAGGAAGAAGCTGAAGTCTCATCGAAGCGCAGAGCAGATCAACGACGTGGATCACCCAGCCTCCTTGATGTACGACGCGCCGGTCGAGAATAATGCACGATTTGGCCCCCAACCCAATCATGTTGGGGGTAACCGACGCGAGCTCGACCATCACAATTCACGCGAGTTCGGCCCTCGTGATCAACGCGAGCTCGACCCTCGTGAACAACGCGATCTCGGTCCTCAAGATCACCATGAGTTCGTCCAACGAGAAGATCATTACCCCGTTCTCCAACGAGATACTCAATACTCGTCTCTCGGACAAATATAGTGTGCTGAATATCACGCCCTATGATGGACAGAGAGATCCACAAAACTTCCTCTCCCAGTTCCAATATAACATGATAAACCAATGCCTCAACTCCACCCACATGTGCAAGTTGTTCCCGGAGTTGTTGATTGACAACGCCCGCCAGTGGTTCGGTAGCTTACCCCAGGAAGCATTGGGTCATACTAAAACTTGATGGAGGCTTTTCAGCGAAGGTTCTTCCAAAAGGCCGAGTCGAAGTTCACGTCGGCTCATCTTCTCACTATAAGGCAAGGCCGAGGTGAATCCATTAGCAACTTCATGAGACTAGGTTCAACAAGGAGAGCCTAAAAGTCCAGGATGTTAATGATCTTCTTGTTATCTCGGCGTTCCGAAACGGCATCTTACCCGATGCTCTGTACAAGGAGATCATCAAGTACAAGCCTCGTACAACGACGGATCTATGGAGCATCGCAGGTCGGTTCGCCAAGGCCGACGAAGCCGATAGGAGAAATCATGAAGCCGACAAAGGAGAGACCTCCGACAAGAAAAAAGAAAGAGAAAGATCGTGGAGACCGAGGTCGAAGTCGGCGAAGTGCACCCGATAGGATAGCGAACCCCTGGAGTCCAACCTAGGACCACGTCGTGATCCAGAGCCACCTCGTCTTTAGTACACATCATTGACGAAGTCGAGGACAAAAATTTACAAACTTCATGTTGACATGTTCTAAAGACCTAGCCCCATGACAGGAGGTTCAAAGTGTCGGTCTAAAGATAAGTAATGTTGCTTCCATCAAGATCATGGGCACGACATAGGGGAGTGTAGAAATCCCATGGCGGACATCAAAGGGTTGGTGCATGATGAGACTTTAAAGAAGTACCAAGATCGCGGTGGACGGGTTTGACATTATGAAACCTCTTACCAAATTCAACGTAAGCGAAAACAGAACAAAGGAAGAGAGAATTGTGGTTCTTGTGCTGGCAAGAAAGTGAAGCACGACGCCAACGAAGAGGGTGATGATGAGCATCAGTTCGATAGGATTATATCCGCAACTACGGGGCTTCCTCACGGTATGATGAAGTCACCCCTCAAAGCTGAGGCCCGAAGTCCACAAACAAACGAGCCTTCAAACAAGAGGCTCAAAAAGGATGAGGCAATCATCTTCTCTAACAAAGACCCCGTACAGCCGTAGTGCCCCACCCAGACGCAATCATTATCCAGGCAGTGGTCGCCAACAAGCTAGTTCGATGCATATACATTGTTAGTGGTGATTCGGTGAGCATCCTCTTCAAAGATTGCTTCGACAAGATAAAGGTTGAAGAAGCACGCATTACGCCGACACCAAGTCCACTTCGGATCTGTGTACAAGAAGAGACACAACCAGAGGAATTGTCGAGTACCTGTCACAGTCGGAATGGTGCCGACGAGCTCCACCAAAGTAGTATATTTTTTCATGGTAAAATCCTACTCACTCTACAATATCATACTAGGCCAAGATTGGTTAAATGCAGTGAGGACAGTGTGTTCAACATGCCACTTGACCATGAAGATCCCTACGGGGGGGGTTACTGTGATCTGAGGAGATCAGAAGTAAGCTAAGGAGTGCTTGCCGATCGCATTGAGAGGTGTTGGGACTTCGGCCCAACTCCCAGAAGCATAACAATCACCGAAGCCCAAAGAGTTGGAACCAGAGAAGATGTCGTCCGTTCTCAACAGTTCAGTTGAAGAAGTTGCATTATACGAAGACGAACCACACAAGGTTGTCAGAATAGGCTTCACCGAAGTGCCTTTACTACGAGAGTAGATAATCCAAATCCTATGAAAATTTAGAGAAGTCTTCGCTTGGTCACCCCTCGACGTGATCGGGGTTTCACCGAGTCTTATTACTCATCGGCTCAACATTGATCCCAATGTTAAACCAGTTCGACTGAAGCAACAGATCTTTGTTGCAGAACGAAATCAGGTCATACACGACGAAGTGCACCAGCTCTTGAAGGCTCGCATATTGTTCGAGGTCATCTGACGTGGATAGCCAATCCGGTAATGGTCAAGAAAGTAGGAGGAGGATGGCGCATGTGCATTGACTATACCGACCTAAACAAACATCGCCCCAATAATTGCTACCCTTTTCCCAACTGTGATAAGAAGGTTGACGCATTGGTTGGATACAAATCCTTTACTTTCTTGGATCTATACAAGGGATATCACCAAGTTTTGATGAGAGACGAAGATGCATCCAAGGCCTTTACACCAAGTTTTGACTGTCTAGGGACACCATGAATAGAACCCAATGGTCCTTACCCACATTGTCGGCGCCGTACAGTTTCGAAGTCTTCTCCCATGGAAGTCTAGCAACAACGGTCTTATATCCCTTCACATATGCTTCAACACTCTTTGCTATGAAATCATTCGTAAGCAATTGGTTCTATTGTAGGAACAAATTCACAAATGAATATCAACAAATGACCTTTTAACAATGGCACAATCTACATCAAATAATTTTTAAAATGAGCCCAGTAATGAAACTAACCACTAGAGGCATGTCCGGGATCGTCCAATCTCTAAGGGCATCTCTCTTTTCACGGTCATAATTGTAGGCCACCATGTTCAGGACTGCGTCCATATGCTAAGTAATTAAGTACATCCAACATAAATCAAAGAGATAGAGGAATAGCTGAATAATCATTATAAACAATATTCCTACTTTGTATAGAAATGCAGAAAAATAAAAGTTGACTCGCAAAATTTCCAAGCCATTCTCTTGGTTTTACAAGCGTCTCAAACCAAGTCAGGTTACCCCATCAAAGCGTCTCACCAAGAATTGGTACACTAAGATGAACCCTACAAAAAAAAGAAAACGATTTCAAACTTGGAATTTTATAATAAAGACACTCAGAAAAGCAAAACACTACCTTCTAGAATTTTGGCGCGCCTCGTCTAACCATGCTTGTACTTTGCCAAACCCCTCTGAGACCCAACAAACCTCATTCACATCATACTCGTTTACTCCCCTATTTTCAACGAGCACATCATCGATTTCAATACGTACGACACGATCCACATATGGGGAGTTTTCTGGTGAGGTTTGATCCCATATCAATGAATGGGTCAGAGGATGACGGACGCAAGTCTTTCATGATCAGTAAGTTCTCAACACTGGAGGCTAGTTGCATGCCAGAATCATGCTCGGGATGCATTGTCTTTGTCTCCACCGAATCACTATCAATTGATTCTTGCTTGGCTTTTGGCTCTGCCAAAGTTTGATGCAAACGTTCCAAAGTAGTACCAACTAATATAAGGCGGGGATCTGCAATTCCCTACATCGGGGTCGACTTCAGCATCAATATCAACATCCTCATCCGAGTTTCTTTTTCCATCTTTCGACTCTGTATCGGGGGAGTGGTAACTCGGTTGTGGATCAATGTCGCCTTGTTTTCCAGATTCGTTTGTGGCTGCAGTTCTTTCACTCTGGTTTCCAGTGCTTCCAGCTTCGACACCAATTGGTCATTCATCGCCTCCATGTAATTTTTCATTTCCAAAAAAGATTAAGCAATTGCTTCCTGCATCAAAAGAAATATCAATAAAACTGAATATAACATACCGGATTATTCAAGCTCATCTATGCATTGTATATTTGTGTGAAATATATATGTACCTTCAATTCATCAATAGCATTTGAATCAGTTTGATTCATGACAGGAGATCGTGATGCTGCATTCTTCGACCCTTCAGCCTCAAATTCAGTGTGAACCTTCAAGTGCGGAGACGATCGAGGCACAATCAAATCCTCCTCGACCGTCCTCTTATTCTCTCTCGTCACCCTTTCTATCCTCCGAACTTTTGCAGTTTTCATGTCTCTTGCTACACCAAGAGACTCCATCTTTTGTACCTCATCCTCGCTCAACTCAATGTCAACCTATAATTTTATTAGGATCAGTTCAAATTAAAGGTGTGAAGAAGGGCACGTTTGCAGTTTTCATGTCTAAATTGATAATTTTAAATAATTTTAACGACACGTATGCACACCGAGAAGCGAAGAAGGGCGCTAACTCATCGTAGCTTTGACGCTTCTGAGGAGTCCATCGCAACATCCTACCGCGAAGAAATAAGTCTGGGTTCACGACCTTCGTAGCACAATAACTTGCCACCTCGGGAAAAACTTCGTATAGACAAGCTTGGAGAGCGAAGACAAAGCCCGGAGCCTCGCATTTCCATGCATGAGCACTGTTATCCAGTTCAAGGATGTGCTTCTTGGCTGCTTGAGTTTTAGCAACGAGAATCTCGTAGGCTAGTCGCCCCACGGAAACTATTTGAAACGGTCTAAGTCGTCAATAAGATGAACGTAGACAATAGGAACTCTAGTGTCTAGTCTTTCGTCCATCAGAATTACCCCCATAACGATATACAAATATGTTAATTTCAAACAAATGGTGGAAGATTTATCTTCTCTAGCTGTTGTAATAAACCTAGCATGAATCAAATTTAAAGTTATCTCTCTGGGTTCCTTGTCCTTGAAGACCTGAGATTCAAACTTAGAACAGTCTGGGGTTTCAGTACTACCCCCAATCTTCAACCCAGTCATCAAAGCGAAATCTGTTGGTCCAAACTCTACTACTCCATCCGTCCTCCATTTACTGACACTATTACTATATCGGGATGTCCTCCATTTACTGACCCTTTCCGTTTTAGGACGTAGGTCCCACACTGAAATGACAATTTTACCCTCAACATGTATAAGTAATTACAACAACTTTAAGTAACCACTAAACATAAATTACCTAGTCTAAACTTCAATTCACTTTATTAAACCACTCAGCCCAAATAAAACATGTCCAATCCAATTACACCTACCTACCAACCTCTATACCCAATTAATCAATGCAGTAACTCAATTATTCCACCTCTCTCGATTGTTCTTCATTCCTCAAGAACACTCTCCTCTCACTCTCTCTCTCTCTCTCTCTCTCTCTCTCTCTCTCTCTCTCTCTCTCTCTCTCTCTCTCTCTTCTTCTTCTTTTTCTTCTTCTTCTTCTTCTTCTTCACTGCATCTCCATGGAATCGAAATTCCCAAAATCTCTAAAATCCCCCAAACCCAGAAAATCTCCGAAATTCCCAAAATCGCAGGATTCAGAAGATTATGATGTTCAGTTTTGTGACTCTGAGTTTGCGGGAGTCATTATCCCCGATTCAGAAGAACAGTTTGAATCAGTTCCGGAGACACCCCCAAATAATTAACAGTTCGTTGACTCTGAATTTCTAGGATTGATTGTTCCAAATTCGGAAGAAGATTTCGACACGGTTTCGAAGACCCAAGAGATGGCTGGCGACGGAAAAAAGGTGGAAGATTTGCCCAAATTGGCACATTCATCACCCGATTCGTTGGTGGATCTTGAGAAACGGCCTGCTGAGTGGTCTCTTAGAAAAACTGATTACTACTTGCGAAGTTTGCCAACCTGGGTAATCTCTGTTATTTGCATTGCTCTGCATTCCTCTGATTGATTTTATGGCTAAAATTTATGTTTATTTACAATTATGTTAATTTATGGTTCCACTTGATGCTTCCCTCTATATGCAGGAAACCAATATCATGGTGCCTAAAATTGAAAAGGAAGGGAAAAGGCAGAAAGATCAATTATTTTGCAGTGAAGCAGCAAAAGCATCAGATTCTTCTAGAGAACGTGAAGTAAATAAAAGAAAAATCATGATTCGGATCTTTCTAGAAGAAGAAAAGAGGAAAAGAAGAAAAAATTTGTAGTACAATGGGTAATCTCTGAACTTGAACTCTAACTTATTGATTTCTTAGACTTTGGGCGTAGCTGCCATCATAGCTGGTTGATTGTTGGGAATTAGTCTGTTCTGTGTTGGGCATAGTTGGCCCTTCTGTGTTGGGTATTTATGTGAGTATGTGGTTTTTAAGTGCCCTATGATGAAAGTGTGATTGTAATGCTAGAGTATGATGCAAAATGTTTGTGGATAATTTCATTTGATTGCCACCAGTGTGGCATGTATTGTCACAATTTTTGGAGGTTGAAAAGTGAGTTTTCATTAACAACTTCACTAAGGGATGGATTTTGATATACACAAAGTTACATACATAGCCACCCTTAAGTGTTCTAATCTTGCATTGCCATAATAGGTCAATGATGCAAAACAAAAGAGAATTAACTGCAGCTGAGACTAATAACAAAATGTACTTACAACCTAATGGAATTTTTTTCTGAACTGAATAGGATGTTACTGCCTAAACAAGCATTGTCAAATAGAATTTTTCTTGCTTACCTAGTAACTTCATCAAAAACCAAAGTCTGCACTGATTACTTACTTCCTTGCTGATTCCTTGCTTCCTTGCTGAATTTTTCTATTTACCTAATACATTCCCATCATCTCCTTCAAAGCATCAATGTCATAGCTTTCTCCAAGTTGATTTTCTGGTAGGTTTAAGTAATCCAAACATTCTTTAACTAAATCTTTCTCCACTGAAAGTGATTCTGGCAATATCCCTTCCCTTATCAATCTGCCTTTACCCATGTGAGGAATTTAACAGCTATTAGCCCCCTTGACCTTCATAATTTCTAAGTATACTCCTTGTAGAGTGAGGAATACATTGTTGAGTGTGGTAGCATCTAGCTCTTCATAGGATGATGTAACATTATTCAACAAATCATCCACATTCTCAGCAGGCTTCGCATAATGCAGTGATTGAATAGCCCTAAAGAACCCAAGGTCATTTATGTTTGTATCTAGAGAGTTTGGTGGCTGACAAAGTAGTTTTATTTCGAAACCATCTGCATTAGCAACTCTCTGAAAGTCTGCATCATTGGGAGCAATATGGGGTCTTGCATTGTCTTGTTGTATGATGATGATTTTACTTCCCCACTTTGGCCATTTCTCCTTTATAGCTGGGATAACCTATGATAAAAATGAAACTAAAGGATGAACTCCTATAAAAGTTTTGATTTGTGATGTAAATACAAAGCAAAAGGTAATTCATAAAACCTTATTAATCAGACAATTTTTATTTCTTCCCTGGTTATGGACTGCATGGCCTTGGTTTCAAGTGTTCCCTTTGGTCTATTCTTGCTATTATTCAAAGCAGCCTCTTTAGTTATGAAAGGAAAAATACCTAGCTTCCCATCAAAATCAAGTTCTCCATCTCTGCCTTTTTGTGGTCTTGCAACAACACACATAAACATAACCTTAGGAATATACCTCTTTGACTTGCATGACCTTTGAGGTTCAGTTTCAGCTGGTAGTAGGTAGTATCTATCCACTGCTCTTGTCAAATAAAACCATTTTTCATCAATATGGATAGTGTTATACATAGCTTCAAAGTCAAGTGTAGAGCTTTCACTATTTTCCACCTGTAGTTTGCTCAAATTTAATTTGAGTCTAGTAAGCTTGTGCAAATCTGTAAGTGAAGGCTTGATTGCACTAATATGTGGCTTAAGTAACCCTATTTTAATCCATTTATGCAACAAAGTCTTACATATTCCAAGTTTTTAAGCCATTTTTCGGATGTTTGTTCTGTCTCTCAAAGGCCTATTAGCAACTTTATCAGCATCCATTTCAAACCTGTCCTTGTGAATGTAACCAACCTTTTTGTTGATGAGAGTGACTGTTTTTCCCTGTTTAAGAAGTTGTTGTGCATCCCTCCAAAGTCTCTTAACTGCAAAAAGAGAAACTCCAAACTTTTGAGTGGCTTCAGTGATTGCTCCTCTTTTAATTTTGGCATTATCGTACTTCTGCAAAAGAAAGGCTGCAATTTCTTGCTTCTTGTCTACTCCAAGCTGCTGCAACTTGATGATTTATTCTATTATTTGTAGGAAAAAAGGAAGTGAAGAAAAAGAAGTGAAAGTGAAGAAGTGAAGCAGAAAGTGTGAATTAAATCTATAGTGTAGTGTACTTATACATATGGAATGGGGAAATTTAAAAAAAAAAATTCATCTAAAGTTTCCCTCTAATTTTTTGATCATATCAAAGTCATTTATATGTTTGATGTGATTTTTAAAAGGTTGTTTCTACTACAATGTGCGAGTTTTTTGTGTATTGGGGAAAGAAAATAAAAGTTCTAAATTTAGTAAATCTGCAACTTTTATTTTCGTCTTTTATTTTTTTTTATATTTAATCAATTAATTTAATTATTTTAATTTTCAGTTGTATTATCCCATCACCTAATTAGCATACTAATCGATTTGTATCACTTTAACTAATATACACCTACAACTTTACAACTTTCCACCTTAGCATTGCAAAAAAAAAAAGTGCCCAAGGTAGAGGGTCACTATATTGAGGACAGAGGGAGTATAAAGTCTCCTATTTCATATTCTAATCACTTCCTTTCCATCGAAGTACTCCTCAAATGCCTACGCATTATATTGTACATTTGTCCTTGAAACTAGAAATCATCTCCATCGAATTGGAAGAAATGGCCGAATGGAGAGTTCATGATGTCTGACAATAGAACCTCAAAGACTTTCTCTCTCACGATTTTTACCCACTTAATATTGTACACTTGTCCTTGAAACTTGAAATCATCTCCATCGAATTGTACTCCTCAGATGCCTACATATTATATTGTACACTTGTCCTTGAATTTGGAAATAATCTCCATCGAATTGGAAGAAATGGCCGAATGGAGAGTTCATGATGTCTGACAATAGACAAGATGCCTACACACATTATATTGTACACTTGTCCTTGAAACTGGAAATCATCTCCATCGAATTGGAAGAAATGGCCGAATGGAGAGTTCATGTCTGACAATAGACCCTCGGAGACTTTCTCTCTCACGATTTTTACCCACTTAATATGATACCTTTTCGAGACAAGAAAGCCTGATAAAACAATTACAAGCAGCGTACCAGGTACCCTAAATCCCCAGTGTTCATGTTAAACTACACCCTAAATCCCAGAATTATCGGATAAAATATTATAAAACCCTACATCCACAATTAGCATATGCAGTAGACGTCCAATCACCAATTAATCTTACAATCATAAACCCTAAATCCCCAATTCATCTTACGATCAGAAACCCTAAAACTGTAAATCAGCGTGCGACCATAAACGCATAAATCCCCAATTAATCATGCGACTCCCCTCCCCCCCCCCCCCCCCCCCCCCCCCCAAATTAATTGGGGGATCGTAAACCATAAACTCTCAATTAATCATACGATCGTATGCCCTAAACCATGAATTTATCATATACAAAACGTAAACTGAAGAATATTGAAATTCACATCTACTACCGACTAAGTGAAATAAAATACTACTCATGCATAATCGATACTCACCTTGCCCAGTTCCTTTTGGTCTGCCCATTATCCTCGCAGAACACAGATTCATGCAAAGACAAAAATTGAAGCTTCAAAACTCGTCTTCCCGACCGATTTCACACAGGAACCTCACCTTCTTATGAACGGCATCGAACATGAGCTAAACTTCAACTGAGTTCAAGGGGTGGTTTCGATAGTTTTGGCAGTAAGAGATAAATCGGAAGTTTAAAATGATTTTGTTATGTTATCGATAAAAAATTATTTCTGCCACGTCACTTTGACGGAGGAACAATCGGCGTTTGTCAAAGGAAGATATATCTTGGACGGTGTAGTGACACTCTATGAGGTGATAGAGGATGCTAAAGCTTCCAAGGAAAGCCGCTTGATCTTTGAAGTCGACTTCGCGAAAGCATATGATTCAATAGAGTGGAGTTACCTCCTCGATATGCTAAGGATTATGAATTTTCCAGAGCGTTGGATCAGATGGATTAAGGAATGCATATCAACCAACCACAGTGAACATGCTTGTCAACGAGAGTCTGTCGGGGGGGATCCGAATGGAACGAGGTATTAGACAAGGGGATCCTTTGTCACCGTTCCTCTTCTTGGTGCACTACAAGAAATTGAAGTTTTACCCACACATAAATTAGCCACACATAATTATGTGTGGTAATCTAGCCACACATAAGGTTAAAATGTGTAGGTAAACCAAGTGAACACACATTATTTATATTTGACATTTAATATGTGTGGGAAAAGAAATTCTTCGCATTTAGAGTTTCATAGTAATTTTGTTTTCTATTTTCTACCCAGATAAGTTATTGAAAATATTTTATACATATCGACGTGGAAAATTAGTGTAATCATTAAAACTGTGTAGTTAATGATTTGTATTGTTTGCAATTTATCGACATCCACACTTGAGCATTGAGCCACGTATAGAGTATAAAATTAATTTTGTATTTAATTTTTTATTTACAATTTTAATTTAAAAATTGTGTACATGTGGAAATATATAAACCTAAAATAAAATTTTGAATGCACGTTTCTAATTATTTAACTACAATTTCAAAAATTATTTTTAATTATCTATTAGTGACCCACGTTCTTTCTTCATTGAGACACGTTCTTTGAAAAAATAGAAAGAAAAAGAAAAGAAAAGGAAAAAAAGCACGTCCTCAATAATTGGCAGTTAACAAATGTTATCTCGCTTTAGAAAAAATCCACATAATCCTCTAAAATTGTTATTTATGCTAAAGTTTATTATTATTATTATTATTATTATTATTATTATTATTATTATTATTATTATTATTATTATTATTATTATTATTATTATTATTATTATTACCTGTATAAAATTAGGAGGAAATTAAAATTGAAATAAAAGTGAAAATTTCTCTTTCACCCTCTTAAACAAAAATGAAAATAATCAAATACTACTTACAATTTTAAAATCTGGATACCCGCTCTTTTGCTTACCCCAACGCATGATTACAAACAGTTTTTAAAATCTGAATCACTTATTCTTCTAGTTTCCCCTTTAAGTCTCTAGGCAAATCCATATTTTTTCCTTTGTTTTTCTCTTCCCGAATAAAGTCACTGAATGTTTAACTCTAATTACCAACATCATCAACTCAGCATATACAAATACGAATTCCTCCTCAGAATATCCTTGAATCCGGCAGCAACAAGGACATCGACTCACCGCAGAAGATCATCGAATCATGCGATGCGGCTGCCAAGCTATCTCCATGAATGTAAGCTTAGCAACTTCCCTTCTCGTTGTAAATCTGTTTCATCGATGCTCGTGACAAGCTCGTTGAGGCCGTTGATACCATTCCTCTTGAGTTATTGGAAAGCGGGGCCTTGGCAAGATCAAAAGGTCCGATTCTTGGCATTTTTATCTTATGATCTTCACTCTTCATTAACTCATTCTTAATTATAGACTTCATGACCTGTACTAATAGCTAAAGATGTTGGTATAGTTTTCGAAAGGTAAGTATTTTATGATTTACATTATCATAGAAGCAATTATATTTTCATGTTTTTTACTAGTTGTGATATGATGCATTTTTATATTGAATATTATTGTGTTTCTAATGTTTTAATTGGAATATCTGATGCAGGTACTATTATGGAGTTAAAACATGATTCTTATTTGAGTGGAATTTCTTGAGAATAAAGAGGAGCTTGATATGAAATCACAAGTGATAGATTGATTGTATAGCAATTTCATTTTCAAATATTTATTTTTGCAAGAGACATAAATATTGTATATTTTGATTTTATTGAGTAAAATTCATATCTTTTAGGCTTCTTTGTCAATTGCTTGCTATATTTGTGTTTTTATTTAATTTGTAATATAATATAAGATTCTCAAATACTTGTATTCGAATAAATAAAATTACTAAATAATAAACAAAAAATTGGAATATTTTATTACCAATTACCAACATATAATTTATAAGATTTAACCACAAAAAATAAAATAAATGCCACATCATCACTTCCACGTCATCTTTATAAAGAAATTGACATGTCATCATTTCCACATCATCATTATAAAATTTGCCACGTCAACATCCACGTCATTTCCATGTCATCATTATAAAATCATAAAAATTAATTATCTACTC
Organism: Thymus mandschuricus; assembly: GCA_029379335.1. NCBI lineage: Eukaryota > Viridiplantae > Streptophyta > Magnoliopsida > Lamiales > Lamiaceae > Thymus > Thymus mandschuricus. The sequence goes on along the minus strand of CM057073.1, from coordinate 37,646,593 downwards.
ATAAAACATACATTTAACGACATCTATATGTGTGGGTAAAAATCGGTGTTTTATCCACACATACATACAAGTGTGACTAAAAGTATTTATCTACAAAATTTTAACCACACATATCATAAATGTCAATATTTGTGAATAAAAATATATAACCACACATAAGTCTATTATTAGCCACGTTTGCATGTGAGGCTAAAAACCTCTTTTCTTGTAGTGGTGGCGGCATAGGGCCTGAGCTGGCTCATGAAGAAAGCAGTGAAGGAGGGGCTGATCGGAGCGGCAAAGATCGGGAGAGAGAGGGTGGAAGTTTCTCATCTTCAGTATGCTGATGATACAATCTTTGCGGTCGAGAGAGGGGTAGCTAGCGTATATGCACTGAGGTGGCTACTTCTGAATTTTGAGTTAATTTTTGTCCTCTTTGTTAGCTTTGAAAGGAGCTGTGTTTATGGTGTGAATATTGATGAAGAGGAATTAGTTGAGTTGACAAATGTATTGGGTTGTAGAGTAGGGAGCTAGCCATTAGTGGGTGGGGGGGGGGGGGGGTGG